>JABWIB010001155.1:52332-69992 GCA_016617825.1 Platyplectrum ornatum
TATATATATGTGTGTGTGCATGTTTGTACAGTATTTGTGGTATGACCCAGTGCATTCTTAATTTTTGTATTTATTTTACAGATAAATAGGTAAATTCATTAAACGACAACTTTTATTTAATTACAATTATATATTTTTTTAGGACTAAAAAAAATGCAAATAAACTGGTTAACCTATCAAGGACTGGCTAAAGTATCATAAAAGTGGAGTAGTGCTATATCTACTGTATTTTTCTGCATTATATGTTATTTAAAAACATTCTGTTGAGTCATTCAGGAAAGAACATTGCTTTCTGTGCATTTTATGTGAACATCAATATAGGATAATGTATCAACGGCACTATTTACTTTTAAGGTTACAGATTCAATTTCACTGTCAAAACAAAGAATTACAAGGTTATATGCACTATGGTGTGTCAGACATTTGCATTGGCAAAGCAGGGTGACATTGCTCAGGTAGCTTAATATGCTATGCAAGCTATTAGACTGGACACTTTTTCATGCTACGTAGACAACATATAATATGTTAGCAAGCTGACAGATTTATGAAGCTGGCCAATAACAGGTTCGGGCTGATTTTGGACAGTACATCCCGTCTGCAAGTGTTTCTTATACCATGCAGTATGCCAATACTGAGAAGCTATATTTTACAATAAATTGCTGCTTTAATAGGTTTTTATTGGTGATAAAACATTTCTCTATAAATCAGTTCTCTTACACATATTTCTTGGGATTAAATAGAAGAAGAACCATTATTACTTTCTATTTACATTATAGGACAAGATTTAATAACTTCAGGGCACTTATGCAAGCCACTTTGAATATGTGATATACGCAGGTGAGGTGGGGAAATGAAAATAATACAGTAAGGGCTGATTCATCTCTTACATACTACCAGACCTTCACGCCACTTTGACTTTAAGCAAAATCAGTGCAGAGGATTTTAGGTAAGGTCCCCTGTGTGGCTACTACTCCGTATGGGGTAGTGGTCTCCTACCTATATGTAGGTGAATAAGACGACTCCGAACTCTAAGTTAAGCAACTGCTTTAATCTCGATCTGGTCGTATATCCTCCATAATCATATAACGATTAATGCAAGAAATACACTCTTTGACTGACAGAAGAATGGCCTTAGCTGTGTTACTTAGGTGTTTAAAAGGGATTTTGTATAGGAATATACCATGTCAACAGAGAGATAGAAGCCAAAACCCGGGCTGGAGGGGAACCTCAAAGTCTGTAATGGTTTGCGTTGTTGTATACTCTGCCACCATATATGTGGTGTTGTCTTCTGCCATTCTTCAGGTAAGGTTTCAGGAACATCTTATTGCAGATGTCAGCAAGTGATGGAGAGGAAAAGAACCCTCTTCCAGGAGATGGCAAAAATACAAATAGTGTGGTAGATGGTGATGTGCAGAACTGTTCAAACTGGGTGTATGATATTTTGGGAGGGCTGAACCAAACAGACTGGATAAACATTGTCTTAATTGTAGGAAAAACAAAGTCTTTCTAAAAATGGCATTTTTCTGAAGACTGCTGGAGCACCAGTTGTCCCATATAAAAAGTCCCAACTGTTCCCAGGCCTCCAGAGAACTTGGGACATTTCAAAACACAGTGNAATGGGTCAAAAGTATTGTGCACAAAGTATTGTGCAAGTGTAAAATCATTTCTGCAAACATGAAAAGAAATATGTTCATGTTTTTATTAATTATTAAAACATTGTTTTGTAGTATTTAGTTCATTAACATTCAAATGGAGCTGCTCACATCAGAACCTTCAGTTTTAATTATACTATACTACCCTGTAGTCAAGCAATGTGCTTTATATGGTTATGCAAGTATGCAGAGCTTACGTGTATTGCGCTTGTTTTCTACAGACCTTACTTGTACAAGTATCCAGTGGTAGCACTGCAATACATTATGCAAACTTTTAGATCAACCCCAAAATGTTAACAATACTCTAGTGACATACCTTTTATTTTGACGGAAACTTAATATATAGTCCATGGTTGCAGACTCTATTCTGGATATTCTGGAATATCCACGCATTCCTCCCAGTATCCAGGAGAGTCAGAAAATCTCCCGGGTAATGTAAATTACTGCCTTCAGCCCCGATCGATCGATACTATGGTGGGCGGGACCTAAAATCCCTAAATATGCATAAATCATGTTGTCCACTCAACCCCTATGGTGCCAGCTTCAAGTTATATTCGGACATTAGTTAAATTACCAGCATATCAATATCACTGCATCTTTCAACATACAACCAATTTCTGAATTTTCTATTTACTTTTAAAACTTTTCTGGCTACTGATCAGAAATTAATCCTTGCTGCTGCGGAGCCTCTTGAGAATCAGAAATTACATAAATTATTCAACAAGTTTTCTCCATCTATTTAGCCATCCCTCGTTTTCTGGGTCTATTGTTATTTCAATTTATACTGATGAATGAAAAGTAAAACATGTACTAATGACACTCCAACGTACAGGCTGGACCGACAATAGAACATTGTATAGCGCTGGATTACAAATACAAGATTGAAGCACAAGAAAACGAAGCAGGGAGGGGGTGGTCGGAAAAGCTACTGTGATTAGTATATTCAATGTATGAAACACAAGATGTGTAGGTTGTTTTTTAAATTACTTCTGATCCTAATAATTTCTTTATCTTATCAGTAACTAATGCAATGTTTGGCTGACATTTATAATGCCAGCCGAAGTAATAATGACAGTAATTTAAATGAACTAGGCAGTGGCTCATGGTTTTGTCCAGTGATAATTGCTACAAACCTGTTTAGAACACCTACAGAAAGTTACATACATATAAGGTTTTTTTAATGCAAATTGTTATTCAAGTTTGGAATTATTACATATCTTATTAAACATATTTTTTGTATGATAATGTTTATGTCTTTATATGAAGCGCACAATACTGCTATTCAATGTAATTATTCTGACTTTGGTGCCCTTTTTTTCACTGCTACTTGCTTTCTGTATTGGCAATCTGATCTATAAAACAACAAATTAGAGGCAGATACATAACTGTGTTGCAGACATTTGGTTTTCTCCCAACCTCGTCCATTCATTGTACCCATCAAGGCTGAGGCTGTGATTAAGTAGTATATAATAATCTGCCCTGCCACTATATAATAGACACTATAATAGACCATATACTAAACTGCATTACATTTATATGTCAGTACATTCAAAGGACAATTTTAGCATGGGTGTACAAAAGTCCACACACTGACACGCATCCTCATCTTGTTCAACCTATATAATCCTCTTAGCCAGTCATATCTTTACAAGCAAAAATCACTGCAAAATTTTATTTCCAACCCACCAAAAATATACAAAAATTTCTTGACACACATTTCTTAAACAAATGCAATAAAGTTTCATCCACAGCTAGGGTGTTAGAATCATATAACCTTGCTTCACACTGTCAAGTTTAGTTTCCTGCGTGCTCAACATCCTTCAACCTGTTTCATCTTCTATCATCTGTTACAATATGTCAGCCAGATTTCAACGCCAATGAGAGGTGCAGTCTTTGTCCAACTGTCAATCATCATAGCAGCTGGAATGCGTAAATTAGTGTCGCAAGCAAATGCAGTGTAATCTTTCATTTAGACATATCAAGCATTTGTACTGAAAGAGCCTTTGCCAAAAGTCAAAAGTAAACCTAAATAAAAATAAACTGGAACAGAATGGAATATGCCCTTGTAAATAGATTTGTATGAAATCTGAATAGGTCCCTTTTTGACTTTCACAAGACCAGCAAATAATAATATTGTGCCAGATCCAGACTTGTTTGTACTGAGCATGTCCAGATCGTAATGCTGATAGTATGGAAATGATTTTAGTAGGATTAGCTTTCCTTCAATGGGGTGTGATTTTACTTTGTACATATGGGGGTATATTTACTAAGCGGTGAGATTGCAGTGAGACTGAAAAGTGGGGATGGTGCCCATAGCAACCAATCAGATTTGAGTTTATTATTATTATTAATTGCTATGGGCAACATCCCCACTTTCCAATCTCACTGCAATCTCAACGCTCAGTAAATATACCCCTGGGACCCCTGAGCATTGGGAAGGGTCCTTTAAATTTTATATTATGGTCTGTACTGAGAGTCTGTTATAATTCTATATGACTCCATTCCACATAGGATAAGGTTCAATATGAAAATGATAAAAAATAGCTTTTTGCTTTTTAGCATAAACAAACTATCTGCTCTATGAGAAACAGATGATTTATATGTATATGTTACAGTTAATGTCCAGAAACCAGTTTACATTACCTAGTTAATGTGCACATTAAATAGGGGGGGCGGGGGAATGTTTCCATGTTGCTTGCGTTTCTCACATTAAATAGGTAATATGCACATTACCTACCATGCCGTAGCGTGCGGGAGAGTAGAAACATTTTATTAAATCAAACTTTAAACTGAACATTTAAACATAGGAGTAGCGCTAATATACTCTTTGTACATTATTCACATAACGTCTATACATTTGGCTACAGCTAACCCTAAACGTTGGTACATTGCAAAGAGGACACTACTCTGGGGTTGTATGACCATCTTCCGCACAACCTCTTTAATATGAGGCTGGCCATTAATGGGCGGATGCATGTACACCATTGCCAGGGTCACTCCTCTGTAGGCCACCGCGTCTGGCCACCCCAAGTCCAGATCTGGGATAAAGCAATCCGACCAGTATTTCAGGGGGGAAACCAGCATCACTACTTCTTGTTAAATGGGGGTGGGGGGCAGCATCACTACTTCTTGCTTTATGGAGGGGGTGGGGGGAGCAGCATCACTACTTCTTGTTTTATGGGGAGGGGGTGGAGGGGCAGCATCACTACTTTTTGTTTAATGGGGGAGCAGCATCACTACTTCTTGTTAAATGAGGGAGGGGGAGAGAACACCATCACTACTTCTTGTTTAATGGTGGGGGGTGAGGGGGGTGAGGCAGTATCACTACTTCTTCTGCCGCAATGTCAACAATATGACATCACCAAGCGACGAAATCGGGCGTGCACTATGTGAATGCAGAAGCTAAAATGGTAAGTTCCTCAGATATTACCATGCACATTAACAGATTTGGTACTGTAATGTGCAAAATGAAGTCCTTTGTGCACTTTATCTAGGTCCATCCCGTTAATGTGCACATTACCTAGGTGAAGTGCAGAAAAGACTTCATTACACACATTACCGTACAAAATCAGTTAATGTGCACATTAACTAGGTAATGTGCACATTAACGGATTCCGGACATTAGTGGTAACATATATAATATTGGTTTATTATACGGTCACTGCTCTTACTGTTGTATCTGATAAGGCACTCTGGAATCTTGAGGAGGACCCCAAAAGGGTTCTTTAAGCAGGCTTAATTAAAATAGGTCCAGTGTTTCAATCACCATTGTGGTAATTTTCATCAGGGTAGCAACAAATTCAGGTATTTTCTGCTACCCTGCCCTGATGAAAATCACAACAACTATACATATAGTTGTGGTGGACAGCAGACAGTGGGGGTCTATTCCCACATTATTTCATCATCAATTAAGCAGGTAAAAGATCTGGTGTTTGACATTTGCATTTGGAATCTGTTGCTGCCGACTCTCAATATGAAATCCAAAGTAAAGCAAGCCTTCATTAGGCTGAAAAAATTAGGTGTGGCAAATTCAACTGTATGGAACATTTTCCCTGGTGAGGAAAAATCCCATCACAGGAGCTGGTTAAATCAAGAACATTCTCCAGGAGGTAGGTGTATATGTGTCAAAGTCAACAAACAAGAGAGGACTTCACAAAAGTGAATATAGAGGGTTCACCACAAGCTGTAACCCATTGGTGAGACACAAAAACAGGAAGACTAGATTAGAGCTTGCAACATCTACAGTACAAATGCATCCTATGGGCAGATGAGACAAAGATGGGAAGAGAAGAGTATGGAGAAGGAAAGGAACTGCTCATGATTCAAAACATACCACCTCATCAGTGAAGCATGGTGGTGGTAGTGTGGTAGTAGATTCTTGAGTGTTTAGTCAATAATATCTGCTCATATTCAGTCAAATGCTTCAGAACTCATTGGATGCAATTCCCAGGGCAGATGGCCAATTACCCCAAGCATACTGGAAAAGCAACCAAGCCTTTTTTAAGGTTAAAAAGTGNAATGTTATGCAATCACCTGGCCAAGTCAATAACCTGACCTGAATCTGATTAAGCAAGCATTTCACTTAATGAAGACAAAACCACAGATTATTACCTGGTAATATGATTTCCCTGACTTCTCCATGGCAGCACAACCATTGGGAGGACATTCCATTGGTCCCTTCACACAGGAAAGAGAAAGACCCGGCAGTATAAGAACCTCCCACTTCCTGCATTCTGTGTCTTCGACTTCATAAGTCAGGGAAATCATATTACCAGGTAATAATCTGCGGTTTCCCTGTCCTCCCATGGCAGCACAACCATTGGGACATGCCCAAGCAGTTATACTCACCGGAGGGAAAACAAAATAAAGTATATACAGATGATGCACTCAAACGGCAGCGCTTAGCACCAGCCTGCCGAACTTCGCGTCCGCTGATGACATCACATCCAGTCTGTAATGCTTTGCGGACGTGTGCACAGAAGCCCATCCAGCAGCTTTACATAAGTCCTCGATTGATGCAGAGGCGGAGCCACCTGTTCCCTTGTGTAGGCTTCTTGAATGCATGACTTAATCCATTTCGCGATGGTAGACTTAGACGCGGCACACCCTTTGTTTTTACCTTGAATAAGAACAAATAACTGCTTTGTTCTTTTGATGGGCTGTCCTGTCCATATAGGTTCTAAGAGCTCTGGAAAGATCTACCGTGTGGAAGGCCTTCTTCTTATTTTTTGGATTCGGACAGAATGACGGCAATACTATCTCCTGATTGATATGAAATTTTGAGAACACCTTGGGGAGGAACTTTGGGTTCGTTCTAAGCACAACCTTGTCTTGAAAGAAAGTAATGTAATGATGTTCCGCCCAAAGTTCGGAGATCCTCCTAGCTGAGGTTATCGCTTCCAGAAATACTACTTTCCAGGTCACATAAAAAAAATGGGCCTCTTGCAGCGGTTCAAAGGGTGAAGCCATCAGTGCTTTTAGGACGAGGTTAAGATCCCACGGAGGAATCAGTGATCTAAAAGTTGGCCTTATCTTGGATGCCGCTTGAATGAATCTGGAGACATATTTATTAGCTGCAAGGTTGATATCCAGAATGGAGCTGATTGCTGAAACTTGAACCTTGAGAGAACCGGGAACCAGATTTCTATCTAAACCCTCTTGAAGAAAGTCTAGCACCGAAGGGATTGCTTGAGGGGCCTTCTTGTTTTTATCGCACCAGGTAGCAAAGACTCTCCAAATTCTTGCATATGTTGCCGTCGTGGTACTTTTCTTAGATCTCAGCAAAGTATTGACCACCTTCCTGGAGAACCCCCATTTCTCTAGACTGCCGACTTCAGCATCCAGGCTGTCAACTTGAACATGCTTGGGTCTGGGTGGTAAATTCCTTTGCTGAAGAAGGCCTGGCACGACCGGAAGTCTCCATGGTTTGGCTACCGACAGGGAAGAATGGCAATAACTGTAACATTCTCGGCAACGATCCTCCTCAACAGCCTCAGGATTACCGGAGTAGGAGGAAAGACATACACTAGGCTGAAGTTCCAGGGGCCGTCAGGGCGTCCACTGCAGTGGCTTTGGGGTCTCCATACCTGGAGATAAAAACAGGTAATTTTCGATTTCTTGACGTGGCCATCAGGTCCACCTGAGGAAGACCCCATTTCCTGCCGATCTGGAGAAAGATGTTATCGGATAGTTCCCATTCGTGAGGATGTATGGGATACCTGCTGGGTGTGTCCGCCATCCTGTTCTCTATCCCCGCGAGGTATAACGCTGAGAGAATGATGTCCTGACGTTCCACCCAGCACAGAAGCCAACGAGATTCTGCCAGTATGCTTCGACTTCTTGTCGTGCCCTGCCTGTTGATTGCCGCGAACACAGTTTTGTTGTCCGAGTGGATCGTAACCGTCCTTCCTCTTAGTCCTTCCTCTTCAGTATATCTGAAAAAGATCGACATGCTTAAAAAACTGCTCGAATTTTTCTTACATTAAAGTGCAGGTGGGATTCGTGACGCCTCCAAAGACCTTGCTCCCAGCAGGTACCGCACGTAGCTCCCCAACCGACCATACTTGCATCAATGGTAACCAGGATGGGATTTGGTGAACTTGTGAAAGTTCTTGGTGACGTTGCTAGACCAAACGGAAGGGAGGTGAACTGGTAATGAACATGGCGGATGCAGAACCTGAGGAACTACTGGTGTGACTGGCAGATGAGTACATGAAGATAAGCGTCCTTCAAATCGATCGAAGAGTGGGAACGAAGAGTGAGCGATGTCTGGTAAGAGCGACCTGAGTTACTCCATCCTGAACGATCTGACCGGAATGAGCCTGTTGAGCAGGTCCAGAATAGTCCTGTATCCGCCTGTGTTCTTTTTTGACCACAAAGAACCGGGAGTAAAACCCCCGACGATGCTCTGCTGATGGTACCAGAGTGACTACATTCCGATCTAGCCTGTCTTGAAGGCTGAAAATAGAGCTTGACTTTCCAGGTGTGATGTCGAAGTAGGAGATGTCACAAATTTGTCTTGAGGGTACTGGAAAAATTCTATCTTGTACCCTGAGGATACTACTTCCAGAACCCATTGGTCTGTGGTGAAACGATGGTAGGCAACTGTGAAGGAAGAGAGTCTTCCACCCACTAACTCTCTTCCCGGGCTGCTGACGTCACTGAGGGACGGGACGAAACCCAGGCCTGGTCTCCTTGGCCCTTTTGGCTTGAAAATTCTGCCTGGGGGGAAACCATTGCCCCCTTCTATCTTCCCTGGTCTGTAGGATCTTGCATCCCTGAATCTTCGGATGTTGAACAGTCTTCCCTGAAGAAACATTCTGGGCCCTGTCTTGGGGCAACCATGAGGACTTTCCGCCAGAGGCCTTCTGGATAATTTCATCAAGCTTGTTCCCGAACAAAAAAAACCCACTGGAAAGGGATGGTCAGCAGTCTAGATTTCGATCAGGCTTGAGCCACAGAGCTGGCCTGGCAATTGCAGTAGCACTTGCAGCCCTTGTAGCAAATTTGATGATATCCATGGAGTCGTTACAGATAAACTCCATCATAACCGGCATATCCAGACCACTCTTCACCAGATTACTTCTGTTCACAGCATCCAGCAAATCTGCTTCTAAGGTGTGACACCATCCTTTCATGATTCGTGAAGTAGTTGCTACTGCAGTTGCCGGTCTCATGGTCACACCCCATGGCATGTGTTGTTTCCTGAGGCCAAGTTTCATTTTCCTCTCCATCTGGTCCTTAAAGACGTTGGCATCTTCAAGAGGAAGTGTGGTCTTGTGAGAGATCCTAGCTAATGCTCAATCAACCTTGGGTGATTGATCCCATTTTTGTATCCTCCAGCAATTACGGGTACATCTTGTTAAGTCTGACAGTGGAGATCAGTCTTTTATCTGGATATTTCCATTCTGAAATGACAAGATCTTTCAGGACGTCAGACAGTGGGAACACTTTAGTTTTTAGAGTAGATCTTGAATCTCTACACTCTCCTCCTCGATGTTAAGAGCCTTGTAGACCATCTTAAGTACCAAATTGATCAGGTCCAAACTCATACCGACGTCATCCTGACGTAACTCTCTCTCTTCCTCAAATTCCAGAGATGATTCTGAGACCATTAACGCTTCCATGCCACCAGAAGCCCCAGATGCATCACTATCAACTGATCTGGTCCTCTTGCGAGAAGGTTCAGCCTCTTCCCTTGTAACAAAAGTGGCTTTTTACTGATTCATAAAATCTGCCAGTTGAAGTGGCAGGATAGGCTGCCGTCTCTCCTTACAGGCATTACACACGTTCCCGGGATAATCATCCCGGAAGGGCCATGTTGCAGATGGAACAAGCCGCCACGTTTCTTTTAATGCTGGGCTTTACGGTCAGCCCTAGTTTTACTGGATTCAGATCTGGAAAAGAAAGAATCCGTAAATTCAACTGTATTAGGCAGACTTAAAGATAGGAGAATCCCTGGTGCGGGCACAGTCACTGGTGCAGGCTTAGCCACTAGCACCATATTACCATAGACAAGGCCAGTGAACATAGTTTGTCAGATAGTGGCCACTTATAGCAGAGGTAAGGTTTGATGGACAGGTACAGAAACCACCTCATAAATGTAGAAGCTCACACACTTGGTGCTGGATCAGGCCTAGTGACAGCAGTACCAACATGGTGCCCAGCCACATCAGGATGATATACACATGCCTAGCTTCAGGAAGCAGCTGAAGTAAAAGACAAGGTTACTGAACTATTATAGTACACCTCAATTTGCAGCCAGCATAAACCAATAAATAGAGAAGGATAACCATAGTACAGTGAAGCACTCACCCGGACTTTTTAGCTTGTGCACGCTTCTCCTCCATGCTGACACCGGCAAACAAAGTCAGCTGCTGGCCAAAATAGAGCGCGCTGCCGCGCCGAACACCCGCCTTCTCCCACGGATGCACCCGGGCCGGCGCGGCTGTAACGTCACCGCGACGTTCCCCTGCCCGCCCTTGCAAGTAGGGGCGGGCATTCCAGAGCGTAAGAGAGCCGAGCCTGAAGTGCTTCGGCTTGCTCCTCCAGCAGTCCGATTGGTGGCCGCTCTGCTGGAAGTCCGGGCAGCTGCACCAACGTCCTCCTGCGTGAAAGGTAAACAGGAAAGAGAAAGACACAGAAGGCAGGAAGTGGGAGGTTCTTATAATGCCGGGTGTTTCTCTTTCCTGTGTGAAGGGACCAATAGAATGTCCTCCCAATGGTTGTGCTGCCATGGGAGGACAGGGAAATATTATCGCTTCCCAATAATCCCAATAAGCTTGGGTGGAGTCATTATAATTAAAGGCATTATAATTAAAGGCACTTACGGTAACTGTATTCTCATTTACGTAGTATATTAGAAATTTTATTTTAATAAAGGATCCATTATTCTGTAAAGAATTAAGTTTACTTCTTTATTGCTGCTTTTCATCTGAAAAGTCCCATACGTTTTACATATGTCTTATTTTAATTCAGATGTACAGTAACTTGCACACTCTTGACATTGTACATTTTTAAAGGTGCTCAATTTTTGCGTTTCAATAGTCTGAATTAAAAAACTCTTCTTCAGCTTCAGGACACCTCAGTTATTAAAATAAATGTTTTCATAAATATTTGTTCTGCCTGGATGCAAGTACCTGTTCTTACTTAAAGTCGAACGGTATTTAAATGTTTGAAGTTCAGTCTGGAAGGCTGAAAGCCTAGTGGCATAGCTAAAGGCAAACGTCTATCTTCCACTATAAAATGTAATGTAATGTTTAAGTATACATTATGAAAGCCTTTTGAGTGGTGCATACATTATATATTAGAAGCCACCAAACAGTAGGCTGTAGAATAGCATATAATTCAAGGGGACATTTCTGTCCATTACATGAAAACACACAGATGTACAACAAGGTAGATATCTTCTAAAATATGTCTATATGGAATCAAAAAAGTTAATTAATAATCACAATTGCAAATGACTTGCTTGCAAAGGTAGAGGTGTTCTTTAGCTGTATCACATAAATTCTGTTGTATAAAATAAAGGTCTGTGTTTGGACCTACATATCAAGCATTTTGCACTGTAGGCGGTGATAGGCATGCTAAAGAAGCTTTATGCACTAAATACAAAGTAGATAAATGCCTAAACGATAAGGTAGGCTTCTGGACATACAAATAAGGGGAGTCTGCACGTAGACATATCTGCTGGTGAGTGGAGGATTCTGTCCAAACAGAGAAGACAAGTGACTTATATGCAATATGGAGACAATGTACATGGAGTGTAAACCAGTGCCCTGTGTAAAATAACAGAAGAATATAAGTGATCTATACAATGGAAATATTTAGTATATGAATTTAAATGATATTTCAATATAATATCTCTAATTCAAAATAAATCTGTATGTATTAATACATTTTTTCCTGTTTCATGTATGATACCATATAAAAGACCCTTAACATAATATTCAAATTATGTATAATATATAAGTACTGAAGTTTTGTTTATTTTTCATTTTGCTTTGGTTACTGTGTCATACAGCTTTTATGATATGCATTCAATTTTGTCTCTTGCCCACAGTGACAAATAAAAAGGTAGTCTGCAACTTAGAGACACCTTAACTTGTCATGCTCAGCAGCTACAATAAAAGATATGGTGGATTTTACACATCAGTTGCAGAGACTACTTTTTATTTTTTATTTATAAGAAAATGAGATACTTTTCTCCACAAATATTAATATATACAAAGTACAAAAACACAAATTAGAGAAAAAGCGTCAATAAAACATTCTGCTGGAGCTGACAGATTTCTCTCCTTCTAACTTGCTGCACTGTGGACACTTTTTTAAAGCACATACAACAGGATACCACTAATTCTATTACAGAGATTCAAAACGCAGGCTACATTGAGTCAACAGGTCCATCTGCCATTTGTCNGAATTGCTAATAATTGATAATAATAATAATAATAATGATATAACAGCACAATGTCAACAAATTAGCATATTCTTTTTATGTTTATTCAACCATCCTCCTAGCTAAAGCCTATTTTATATATATTTCCTCCCATAGATGCCCTATAGATGGGATCTGAGAACGCATAGTCATTATTGGAGATGTTTTATGATTATTTAAATTTAGATTTTTATTGTATAGTAATATTATAGGTGTTAATAAAACTGTTAAGTGGTCTCTTCCCTTTTGGCTAGCTGCAGTTTAAATATTAGTATTATTTGTTGAAATATATATTTTTTTCCATATAAAGTCAAATTTTTGTATATTCTCTATTGCTTATGAATCACACACACCTACCATTGTTTTATCTTAGGATTTCCTACCTACATTTTACAATAAGTGTAACTAAAACTTGCTCAACCACACCTTTGACTTGCATATAAAAGTCGCTATAATGTCCATATTTAAAAAGAAGTAAAAACAAAGGACTTTGCCGAGTATATATATAGTATATGTATAACTTACTTCTACAAATAAACTATTAATATACCAGTTTAATCTAAACACAAAAGTAAATCAATAATATATATATATACATATATATATATCTTTTGCAATAATGTATATATATATATATATATATATATATTATTGATGTACTTTTGTGTTTAGATTAGATCTTTTGCAATAATGTAAATAAACAAGCTCTTACCTGAACTAGATTCCATCCTTTTAGAGACTCTGCAATAATAGACGTCACTGAAGGACATACACCACCAAAAACCATCAAGTGTTTGGGTCCATACTTGATTGCATCATAAAATGACTTTAGTCCTCTTGCATTGTCACACTAAAGAAGACATAGAAAAAATGTCTGTTAATAATAGCTTTGGCACAATTTATGTGGAAAATAGTAGCTCTAAGGCGTGCAGTTCACTGCTTCCTTAGAAATCTGTCATTCTGCGTTTGTCTCAGTGAGGCAGTCACATATTGCAACCAACTGTATCTATAACATCTACTTATAATCAAAGAGTAAACACAACTTACTGCACTGCTACTGCTGCTGCCTATTTTATCATTTTAACCATACCAGACTTAGGGGTATATTTACTAAGCAGTGAGATTGCAGTGAGATTGAAAAGTGGGGATGTTGCCCATAGCAACCAATCAGATTTGAGTTCACATTCTCCAGTGTGTAAAATGAAACTGAGGGCTTGAATCTGATTGGTTGCTATGGGCAACTTCCCCACTTTTCAATCTCACTCCAATCTCACCGCTTAATAAATATACCCCTTAGATTCTATTTGACCCTTAATTCAGGTTAATATATCGCAAGCATGGTTATTTTAACCTCCGCCACCTGAGAAGGGAGGTTATTCTATTTATCCTTTCAGTAATCTCATTTTCCTTTTCTATAATCCTTCCAGCCTCCTGTTTTTGGAAAATCATTTTGCTGATTATATACCTTTTGATATATTTGAAAGCTGCTGCCATATCTCCCCCTGTCCCTTCTCTGCTCCAAGCTGTACAAGTTCAGTCCATCTAGTCTTTCTTGGCCCTTCTTTTTGCAGCCTCTAATTTGTCTTTCTCATTGTTTGTTACATTGCCTGGTCACTAAAATGCCTTTACTCCCCAGTAGTTAATAATGTGGCATTTGGCATTTTGCCATTAAACTGTAGTTGCCACACTATAGACCATTTCTCTGGTATATGTAGATAATCAGCCATTTTGCTAATCCCTCCTTTTGTTTCTGCCTCCTAAAGGCGCGTCCTCTGCTACAGCCAGCAGAAAGAACGCTGATTGGTTAACTTTAACCAATCAGCGCTCTCACTGCAGGCAGGAACAGGGGGCGCGCTTTTAGTCTTGTTTGAAAGTGTCCACAGGCTGCGCTGAGCAGCGTTTCTGTGGTACAGACTGCGCTATTAGACCGCTGCTGGATATGTCATGCCATACACAGGCATAATAGGCAACCGAGGCAACCAGGACGCCTCACACTGCCACCAATGGGGAATGACTGCAGGGCACNCGGCACCCCAGTGAAAGTTTGGGAACCACTGCTCTAGTCCAAGAACAGGTCCATTAAGAACACAGAAGAAATATTATTCACAATAACCAGCTTGTCTAGCCTGCAACACCTGGAGAGACCCAGTTTGGCTACCCCCTGATCTCGGCTCCCTTTCCTTGTTCCATCATTTTAAGCAAGTGCATACAATCAGGAAAATGATGCACTGTCAGCATCANCTACCAGCAGCATGAAAAGATAACACATACAACCTTCACCTCCAATACCTTCATCTACAGAGCGGTGAGGAACGCTACCTTATTGANACATACGGAAAATCCTTCTTCTTTTATGCAGGCTACCAAAACATATCACATTGTGACAAGTCAAGTGAGTTCAGACATTGCCATGTAATGTCTTCCTTTCAAACTGATACAAACAGTTCCCTGTGAGCAAATTGTCAGCTAAATTGCCACTTCCTCAAGCATCTCCTGCAAAGTCTATTGCCAAAAAAAGAACTTCCATTTCCCATTATTACCAATGATGATGAGTCAACACAGCTGTAACACACATCGACATGACATCTGGCATACATCTACTACCACCTCTACTATAGCTAATCCAACCCCATTTGCATTATGAATGATGATGAGGGATTACGATCCCTATTCTAATGTTGAAAACAACATTACAGTATATCAATTTGAATTNATAAAGGCAATTTGGAAGCCCAGGTAACATCTATGTACATTTTGTAGCAAACGTATGTTCATAAAAATAAAGATTTTATATGAGGGACACTGTTACTGTCAATTACAGTATGATTGACATAAGTAATGAGGATGATCCTGTTAACAATGAGGAAAATGGTAACAAATAATAATCACAATGTGTTCTTTGTGGAGGCCAAACATGTCAGCTTGTCACTGAAGTACATGGGCAGGTAAACTATGTGCATGTACTTTTTCTTATAAGCCATTAAGTTTGGGGACCAAAAAACAACAATATTTGACATTTTGGACCTTTGCAGTTGCTCTTTTAACATTTCCATTACTATTGAGCTGCTCCTGCTATCAGTGCTCTTCATGACTACAGCAGCAGGGTGTAGGCTCCAACTGGAGTATCATTTATTGTAAATTGTAAATCACAAGATTAATAAAAACAATGACATGTGTACGTAACCAAAATCTCAGCGCTGCTCAAATATGTTTCGTTACCTTTACTTGATTTGCCACAAAAAGCTTAGTAGGGCTTAAAAAGTGTTAGTAAAGCAAACGCATTAGGATTTTCAGCCTCCGTAAGAAACATCTGCTTTAAACATGCACTTTATTGTATGCAAAGTGTGCTTAGTAACCAGCGTGGAAAAGCTGAAAAAGAATACCATCCAAACTGTCTTCTGCTGAAAACAATTTCAAACAAATTAGTGTTGGGGAATAATTCAATTTGAGCATGTTTCCATGCCTGCCAGTTACATTGAATGTGTCTTATTAAGTAATTAGTCATAACACTGGTTATATGGACTGATGATAGGTAATATACACAATCAAACTAGTTTTTAGGGATAGAAACTGTAACATAGGATGTTGTAACCATTCTACAATATGCACTCCTATACTCAGGGCATAGGGACGAGGTTTTTATACAATTCANGCCCTCACCATCATTTACCACAGCCTTACCCCAAACCATCATTCCAGCGTATTCCATTATATATACTTATAGTTTCTTTCTTAGTAGCAAATAGACAGAAAATGTAATGCACCCATTGGTGAGTGCTAAATTTACCCACTAAAATATATTTTAGTCTGACAAACCCACAAATAATAAAGATCCCTTCAGAAGNCAGTAATAGTGTAGTATGCAGAAAATTTATCCACTTTTTTATGGCTCTGGTCCCTGTGTGGCAAATATATTCCCTACTAGAAACTATAGTGTATATTTACTAAGCTGTGAGATTGCAGTGAGATTAAAACGTAAGGATGTTGCCCTTCGCAACCAGAGTCGAGTTCACATTCTCCAGTGTGTAAAATAAAAATGAGAGCTTAAATCTGATTGTTTGCTATGGGCATCCCCACTTTCCAATCTCACTGCAATCTGACTGCTTAGCCTTAGTAAATATACCCTTATGTTGCTTATTGTTGATGGTATAACGTTATATATTATGAACCTCTGTGCAATACTTATTTTTTTGTACTTTGTTTCAACTGTGCAAAACTTTGCAATAAAAACTGATTAAAGAAAATATATGCTGTGATAAGGTCAGTGGCATTGTGGTAGCGGGACAGTATATCTGTCCCAGGGAGAATGTTATGTTGTGTTTTTGTTGGGGAACACTTTTCCCAACAGTGTTTCTGGCTTTCATAAAAGCCGGTAAGGGTCCCTGGGATTGGATGTTGGGAGAGAGGGAGGGCCCACCATCCACCAAGTCCAGTTCGGGTTTTGGGCTTGTTGGGTCTGCACCTGAGTTGGTGTGTCAGGTTCTAAGCCCAGTATGTCTTATCTGGAAACATGCAGTCAGCCTTAGATACACACATCCTGACAACCTTGGTTACTGGTGTGAGTAAATTTCCAAGTTTTGTTTAAGCGCCTGGCAGTAGACCTGACCTCTGGTTAGAGAGGTAACCTTTATGTCTAGTTAGAGCCGGGTTTGACCGGTTAGGATTCCTTTTTATGTTTATTCTTGGAATAATAAAACTAGCTATGGTTAGTTGTACCAAACTTGGATTGGTGTTCTGTTTCCATGCTGCTGTGTGTTGCGAGGTGAACCTTTACCTCAGAAAGAGGGTCCACTGTTCACGGACATGTCACAATACCAAAAACAAAGTAACACAAGTCACAAATTCTTCCAATAAACTGTGCAAATTGCTAACTAGCATTACCTAACAAAACCCACAAATGTTGTAATGCTGTTAAAAAGGTCACAATGACCCTCAATGATTTCTATTGGAAATAAATAAAGTTTACAAAAAAAATACCTAGAAACCAAATCCATGTATGTCAATGCAATTGACAAAACCTTATGTATCCTTAGGTTTCCTATCTATTATTAAACCAGAGCTTTGTTTGCAAT
>JABWIB010001156.1:23931-43857 GCA_016617825.1 Platyplectrum ornatum
GTCAATACAATTTGTCACTTACTGAATACTATACATCACCAGTCATTGACGAATTTATATCACTGACGAACGCTGACGAAATGAATTCTCTGCAAAATTCGTCAGTTAGTGAATTCCCCCCTTGGAACGGTAATTAACACACCGCTTCGAGGGAAAAGACAGTGATAACTGCTGTGTCCCTGCAGTCTCCCCATGCAGCCTCCCTTTTCCTCCCTCTGGATGGGGATATATGGAGTCTGCAGGGACACTGCAAAAGGTAGAAAAAGTTAAAAAAAAAAAAACAAGAATTCCAAAAAAAAAAGTTTACTCGCCTTGCATATGAGCCGTGGGATTCCTGCAGACAGCGATGTTACCCGGCGTCTGGCGCATGCACAGTATACCAATGCTGGGACTTAGAAATGATATACTGGGCATGCGCCAGGACCTGGAGGCACTACAATGTCAACGCTGATCCCGCTGCTCATCGAGGGACCTCGCTGGACAGGTGAGATTTTGTAAATGCTGGGGGCAATATGGTCAGGCTCACAGCGAGGTGCTATATTATCGCCCCCAGCAATAATATTAGTAAATGGAGCCCAAAGTCCACTTGGAGAAATGCAATATACCCTGGTAAGTGAGGCCCTTGATCATCAGTACATCCTTCTGTACCAACTGCATCAGCACTTGTTAAACTTTCAGCCTTAGGAAAGTTTACTTTGACTTTTTGAATTTTATTGCTGTGATATTTTAGTAGGAATACCTTCTTATACTTGGGGCATTAGTGCCTTGAAAGATAAATAGATTAAATTAGATAAGAATGTGTTATGTTTGAGTCAGAAGTTGGCAATGAACACTACTGGTGGGTGTCATCTAATAATCCAGGCCCTTTGGTCTCCACCATCGGGGGGTAATGTAGACTCCAGACACAAGATGTCTGGTGTGACTTATGTTCTACCTTGCGTCATTGGCAATATTATACTCGAGAAACAAGCAGACAAGTCAGTTGTCTCAATATCAAATTTTCTGCGGAGAAGGAGAGAGCCTGTTTGTGTCATTGGGCTGCATCCAGATTAAGCCCCTCATTCGGGGGGAATCCGCACAAAGGAGACCCTTCTTAAAAGAAATCAACTGTAAATTGTGTAGCTATAAGTAGAGGTACAGCAACAGGGTAAGTGGACCATAGCATCCTTCTTATTTCAGGTTGCGTTACACATATGTAAAGCAACAGGTTGTGTCCCTTTAAATGCAGAATAAGAGTATTTGAGATTTCTATTGTTAAAATTGCTGTACTGGCACTTCTTTTTATTGTTTTCAATGTTATCATAAAAAACATACCTCTTAAGAATGATAATAGACAGCCACAGTGAATTAGACACTACAAAACTGTAACTAAGAAGCCTACATACTTTAAATGTACTGATAAGCCAGAGAAATCTATTGAGGAGATTATGATAGGTAAAAGGATCATTACCACAGTATTCTACAGAAATCCTTATTTTGTTTTAATATATTTTTCTATCATGTTTCATGAACTTTGCATCCAATAATACAAGTCATTCCTAAGACAATAAACGTATTTAATAGTACTCAGGCTGAATGATAATAATATTAAATATATCTATTTTCATCTTGCTATAAGAGTTGTCAAATGCATTTTCCATATCACATAAGAAACAAATGAATAATTTTCTTTCATGTATCTGCCCATAACCCTCTCTGTAGCTTTAGCTCATAGATAAAAATGATACAAGCAGGAAATAAATATTGAAAAGGAGCTTGAACTATCACAGGGAAATAGTCTTTTAGGCAATTGAAGTGTAAACAAAACCTGTATGAATAAAAAAAAGATTACTTTCTTTTATGCTTGTATTTATAATGTGTTGATGTTTATGGTTTGCCAGTGTTATTCAGATTATACATAAGCTAATATTGAACTGGATCAGTGATTGACTACTAACATTGTAAAATAAACATTTGTTCTCCTTCAAACAACACTAACATGATACCCATTCAGCTTCACAATCTATTCTTAAAGTAAGAATATAAAAAAAAAAATATTGATATATGTAATGTGAAGGTTGGCCATTACTGTTCATGCAAAGAAAAGGTCACCACATACACCACATTTGTGTAACAGCAAAGCATAGAGGACAGGAGGCATGTCTGCCTCCCCCTCACCTGTGAGCCCTGTTGCAACTATATCCATTGCATTTGTAGTTATTACTACAGTAAAAGCTGTGGATTTCCGTAATGGCTCCACCAGGTCAAGCTGGAAGGGTGTAGTTCAAGGTTGCCGACACTCCAAGAATATCCAGGAGACTACAGAATTTTAGGAAGTTCTCCTGGGTTATCAGGAGAGCCCGCAAATCTCTCGGGCTGAGGCAATGATTTTATGTATGTGATTTATCACTGTTTCAGCTGTGATCATTGCTATCATGGGATTTGATGATATCAAGCCCCGTACATCCACAGCAAAACATAGTCTAGGGGTGGGGTTTTGGGCAAAATTTACATAAATAACACCATCTGCCCAACCCTCATGCTGCCAATCTTTGGTTTCTCCTGGGAGATGGTAAACCTGAATGTGGCAACCCTTGCGATTTATTTTAAGAGGACTTCAAATTTATTTCCAATTTTTTTATGTAATTTACCGACAGCAAATGCAGCACCATAATCTAATGAAACTAAGGGATAAATCCCAATAGGAGTGCTCCTGTGTTAGTACTGTAATTTACTATCATTTGTGTAATAGAGTAATTTGACGTAAACCTTCATTAAATCTGAGAGAATTGGATGGGGAAAAACCCATCATTTTGCAAAACCTTCACATTTTCACACCTGCAAGATGGCAGAATTTGTGTGGACACTAACCAAAAGCATATTTATGCCCTTTGCGCAACATTTGCTTGTTATGCTGGGTATAGGCAACCCCACTCTCTTCATATGTTACAGGTGTACTTTTTAAAATTCATATTATAGAACAGAAGAATCAGAAAAGTGAAGAAAGGTAGGGATAAAAGTCTAAATATATATCACAATAATATGGACCAGTGCACAGTAATGAAATAAATCTGATTTTGGTGCAGCATCCTAAAATCATAAAACAAGATCCAGACTCTGGAAAAAGGGCTTCTGTTTGCTAGGATCAAAATCACAATTTTGTTTCAGCAGGGTTGGTGCTAGTACTAGTGTAGCATGGTATTGTACAATAATGATGCATTCTGTTTTATCAAGACATTCAAAAGTCCTTATTATAAGTGAGAATGGCTTGAAATTTTTAGAAAAAAAGTGAAATCTGATATTCTGGACAAACAACACAAAGTGACACCCAATCTCAATATGGAGGAGATGAAAGCTATAAAATCATTAGAATCTAACAAAAATGAAATCATCAAACCAGCAGATAAAGGAGGAGCCGTAGTAATTATGAACACATCAGATTACATGCAAGAAGCTCACAGACAACTCTCAGATAAAAAATACTACACTCTGCTTATGGAAGACCCCACTATACAGTACACAATGGAACTCAGAACAATCATAAATGGGTTCAACCTGGTATCACCCTCTTTACTGGACCTTTTACCAGACATTCTCTACAAAATTTCAGTCCACTACCAGAAGGATTAATACTGGTAACTATGGATGTGGAGTCACTATACTCGAATATACCCCATGAGGATGGCATAGCCGCATGCCAATACTTCCTTAACAAAAACAATTTGACAACAAGTCAACACTACAACTGATCAGGTTTGTACTTAATCACAATTACTTTTCTTTTGGGGAAGACATATACCTGCAGGGAAGCGCCATGGGTAGCAAAATGTCACCTCAATATGCTAATCCTTTGTGCTAAACTAGAGGAGGAATTCTTATCAACTTGCACAGTTAGACCTCTAGCATATTTCAGATACATAGATGATCTGCTACTAATCTGGACAGGGTCTGAAGAAGAGCTACTAACGTTCCACAAAAACTTCAACATTTTCAACATAAAGACTCACTCTTGACTATTCACAATCTCACATACATTTCCTGGACACAACCAAATACATATAAAACAACACTATACAAACCTTTATCTACCACAAACCCACAGGCCGCCCAGCATACCTAAGATGGAACAGCTTTCACTCAAGGCACACAAAGAAGTCAATAATCTACAGCCAAGCTCTAAGATACATTCAGGTTTGTTCATAGAGTGATGATAGAAAACAACACTTGNTATCACTGAGGAATACATTCCTACAACAAGGATACCATCCAAGAGTGATAGATGAACAGATCCACAGAGCCACAAGAATCCTAAGACGTACACTCCTGGATTATAAACAGAAGGAGGACAACAACAGGGTGCCCCTAGTGGTCACTTACAACCCTCACATGAACATCTTGAGGGAAATAGTTGCAGATCTCCACCCCATTTTTCAGAAAGACAATAGACTGAAAGAAATATTCCCTGGTTTATCTCTCCTATCATTCAGACAGCCACCAAACCTAAGAAACCTCCTTGTTATAAGTGTCCTCTCATCACCATCAGAGACTGGCAACTTCCCCTGTAACAAGGAAAAATGCAGAACCTGCACCCATGCCTGTCGACTAACAGTGTCCAGATACCCAGCACACAAAAAGACTATAATATCACCGGTAGATTCTCATGTACATGCTCTAATGTGATGTATATGATACAGTGTATAAAGTGCCCTGAGGAATCTACATTGGAGACCAAGCCGCAACTGCAATCCAGGATGAACTTACACAGACACACAATAAGGAGATCCCTGGACACCTCCAGTGGGAAAACACTTCTGTGGACCAGGATATGGTGTGACAGATTTAAGAGTCTTAATACTGGTCATTTCAGTCTCAAGGTCTCAATTTAACACCTGGATTCATGACCCACTACATGGACACTTCACATCCCCCAGCTAACTGACCACAGATCTCTGCAATGCTGTGTCACCACCTCTAATGCTCATTAATTTGTAAGAAAGTTTTATTACTCTGACTTATCTAATTGATGTATCTCCAACCCTCCCCCCATACACATGTGTTGATTTGTCACATTTCTTATCTTAAAAGTTGTGTTTGTTTCTTAGTCATTCATTTGTAAATTAGTAACATAACATAGTAACATAGTAGTTGAGGTTAAAAAAAGACGTTAGTCCATCAAGTTCAACCTATATGGGATCTCCTGCGATCCTAAATTTTATCATTGAAATTGATCCGGTTTAAATATACAAGAGTTCCCTTCTGACTAAGGTAATAAATAACTTACCGGTCATAACCCTGAATACCCTTTACCTCTAAAAATTTGTCTAACCCCCTCTTGAATTCATCCTGCTATCACAACCTTCTCAGGCAATAAACTCCACATCCTCACTGCCCTTACTGTAAAGAAGCCTTTCCTCTGCTGGTTGTGAAACTTCCTTTCTTCTAATCTTAACGGGTGACCACGTGTCCTCTGTACGGTTCTATGGGTAAAGAGTTCGGGGGAAATTTACTAAGGTCGTGTTGTGTCTGTGAGTTAAACTCGCAGTAACTCGCGGCGAGTTTAACTCGCTGTATGTCAGCGAGTTTGTTTATTCACTAAGATGCGTGTTGTAGCCGCGAGTTGAACTCGCAGGCGTGTTTGTGCGAGTTGAAACAGCGAGTTTGAGCAAACTCGCCGGTNTTATCCNCGAGTTTAGTCAAACTCGCAGTTAAGACTGGAGAGTTTGAGCAAACTCGCCGATGTGTTGTGTAAACTCACCTCTGCGAGTTTCATTCAAAAAGCTTTATTGACAAATTTAAAGGCCTGCAAACAATCAGCAGCCATGTTACAAATGTACTACTCTTTCTAAAGTCTGCCCATTTATTTTTTGCCTGCACTTTAATTGCTTGCAGTGTGACAACTAGGGAGAGGTGTATGTTTGTGNTATTATTATAATAATTTACACTGTTATATGTAATAAAAGCAGCCTTTCAGTNTTTATGACTGTTATTGTGACTTTTTGTGAAGTTTAAAGATACATTTTTATCTGGTGTGTTTTGCATCAAAATTAGTCATGTAAATATATGTAATTTAAATATAATGTAAATATGTGATGTATTTATTCATTTTTCTGCCATTTCTGTCAGTGTATCAGTGTATCTTTGTTACTGTGGATGTAACTGTATATACTAGCAGTAGTAGCAGTGTTTGTGTATTGCAGACATAACACAGCACTGTAATGAAACTCGCTAGGGTAAGGCAGGTCTATTTGTTTTGGCGAGTTTGGTCAAACTCTCCGGTGAGTTTGAAGCGAGTTTACAACTCGCAGTTTGATGAATTCTATTTGTCCTATCTTTCATGCTTTACAAACACTTTGAAATCGCGAGTTTGACTCGCACTTAAAAACGGCGAGTTTGTTACAACTCGCCCTTAGTAAATGCTTGGAAATGCNAACACGCCAATGTGATAAACTCGCACAGGCGAGTTTAACAAACACGACCTTAGTAAATTTCCCCCTTCATGTGAAAGCTCTCTGTACTGACCCCTAATGTATTTATAGATCATATCGCCTCTTTTCTATAGTACACATGCCTAAACTTGCTTGCCGTTCCTCATAACTCAGTGACTCTATACCCCTTATCAATTTTGTTGCCCTTCTCTGAACCCATTCCAGTTCTGCAATGTCATTTTTATGGAGTGGTGCCCAGAACTGTACCCCGTATTCCAGATGAGGCCTCACCAATGATTTATAGAGTGGTAAATGACACAGTCGTTCTGTGCATCTATGCCCCTTTTTATACATGCTAATATCTTATTTCTGCTGCTGATTGACATTGTGCCCTATTGCTAAGTCTGTTATCTACAAGCACCCCTAAATCCTTCTCCATTGAAGACTCCCTTAAAGTAATCCCATTTAATGTGTAGGTGCATGCTTGTTATTGTGACCTAAATGCATAGTTTTACATTTATCTAGGTTGAAGCGCATCTTCCATTTGGCTGCCCACTCCCTCAGTTCAATTGCCTGACGAAGGAGCATCTGTGCTCCGAAAGCTTGCATTTCATTATTTTCTGGTTAGCCAATAAAGGTATCACTTTTATAATACTTTTGCCTTTTTTGAACAGTATTTTACATCACAAGGTAGAGTCTTGAATTCCGACCTCTATGCAAGCAAAAGAGTGACCAACCATGTGGTCAGAAGATGGAATTGAGACCACATAGGGAAGTGCAATGTGAGGTCTGGATGTGCTTCTTTAACTTCTTTCTCCTCACCAGTTTGACAAAGGAAACAACCATCTCCCATATTCTTTATTCATTCATAAATGTATTGATTGGGTCCAGATAATTTTAATAAACTAGGAATATTTATATAGCCGGCAACAAATGCAAAACAGTCATACAGCATCTATAGAAAAGATAAACAAACCAATCTGGCATCACCACTCTCTATCAGCAAGAGAGGGCAATTTGTGACACTCTTCCATGTTCACATATTCACCAGCTGAGAGAACTTGTGTCTGCCAAATGCCTTCTCCAAATCAATCACTTAGTCGTATAATCTTTTAGAACAGCTTCCAAAATGATCAAATGAAAGCATTTCAATAGGCAAATAAAGTCAAAAGCATGGTCTAATTGATTTTTGGAAAAAATAAATAACCCTATGTTAAAATATTATAGGCTTTTAGCATCCCATATACACAATTAACTTACAATTAAACACAACTGTTTGTAAGCAAGTTAGAAAACGATATTTTTCACAAGAATAATCTGCCTTTTTAACGATAGGTTTGCGAGCGTTCACATTGCTCAAAAAAGGCGGCGTTGCGCTGATAAAGCTGCCGAGTGAATGTTCAGATTGACGGCAGTGTTTTTAACAAAGCCGCCTGTAAACTGTCTGAAAACTGCTGTGATTGGCTTTCAATATTGTCATTTAAAGGGGACGCTCTCAATAGTGATGTTATTTAAAGGGGACGCTCTCTATAGTGATGTCATTTAAAGGGGACGCTCTCAATAGTGATGTAATTTAAAAGGGACGGTGCACACAGTAGATAATGTGGGTGTTGGCTTCGGACCTCATTGTTCTCATCATGGCTGCCGAGTTCATCTCAAAGTTTGTGGCTACTGCTGTGTGGTTGCTGTTTTTTGCAGCAAATGAGACGTGGTGGTGACTGAAGGGACGTTGGCGGTGCCTATTGAAAAGGAATGATGTTTCCATCACGTTTGTACCCCATGTTGTTGCTGCCTGCTGCAATTTCTCCCGGAATGGAAAATTCAGGAACCCACTGAAGTGCCGGATTTGTCTTCTGGTCATGGAACTTTTGAGGGTACAAATACCTGTGAGAAAATAAGACGCATCATCGCCGCCAACTTATCCACACTATGTTCTGAGTAAATAAAGAACACATACAATGTTTTGTTCAGGTTCAAAAATCTTTATTTTGTTTAATAATAAAATAAAAAAATATTAATTGTCATATATTTTTTGTCATATGTAACGTGGTATGTGTAAAACAACTTGTGGAATGTCCACGTTAGGTATTTTGTTTGAACATTTTTTGTACTTAACAATATTTTTTTTATTAAACATGACAACACGTATACTAAAATAAAACTAAAATCTTTATAAATTATAGTATTCAGGGGTTGTAGTGCTACTATAATCTGGGTTAGGGAACTCAGGCTGCCTTTGCTGGAATTGAGCTTGGGAGGAACGTGGGGTGGATGCAGCAGTGGGCCCTGTGTAATATGGCCTTTGGTAGGGTGTTACCGGTTGTGGTTGAGGTTGTGTTTGGCCTACATGGGGTTGTGCATGGCTACTGCATAATGATGCTAGCATAATGATGCGCAGCCTATCAAGGAATACGTTTTGATTGTAACGTGTTTCTTGAAACTGCTTTTCCTGGAGCCTTTCTTGGCAAGTTCTCCTAGAAAGCTTTTTTGGAGCTTTCAGATTCAAGCTTTCAATTTCAATCTGTTTGGTTGCTATGGACAACATCCCCACTTTTCAATCTCACTGCAATCTCGCCGCTTTGTAAATATACCCCCTGGTTCAAGGGGACTCCAGGTAACAATAATACCATACTGAATATTCTTTAACAGGAATTCAAATTCTTATAACCTCCTCTGATTTACGTTTGTGGTAAAACCTTTGTAGATCATTGTAAATGAACACTTTAGCCCATTATGCTCAATATCTTTTTAGATTACCAATGCAGTGCACCAAGTATTTTTTATATTATTAATGGCATCTACTGTCTTTTTTATTTCAAACATATTTATTAACTAAAACTTGGGAACTGTTGAGGGCATAAAAGTATATACTTAACAAAACTGTGATAATGTGAACGTGAAATTATTCGCATTTATACCAGCGTATATGACTTACAAATTAAAGCAGCATATAAGTCATGTAGGGAGATGTGTTTTCTTCACATTTCTAATTACATATGAAAGATCTAAGTTAGAATAAAAATTATCATTCCATCTGGCCAAGTACTTAAATTTCCATCATGTAAACTAGTTTATTGATGAAAAGTCATTGTGTTTACTTTGTAAGTTGCACTATATATCATTGTCTTTCTCTGCTTCCTCTACAAAACATTTAATTATATCACTTTGCTGTTTTCAGAAAAGTGTTTTGATTTCTCAATTTAATATAACATATTATATATATTATAAACTTGCAGGATTAGGTTCTGAGAACATAGTAGTGAAATTTACTCTTCACAATTATTTTATTATTGATATAAGTGGCTAGAACAAGTCCAAAGGCAATTAATTTTAATACGCACTATGGTGATAAGTGACTGGCTAAAGTGTTTTCATATTGTTCTTCATTAAATACTAATGGTATAAATAACTTTCGAAAAGTTGAGTCCACCGATAATAATAAGCATACACACCCAGATACAATCAAATTTTGTTCAATCAATTTACAGAAAAATAACATTATTGTTTATCTTTAGTTCACAGAAACTGGGGAGGGGGGGGTTTCTGTAATTATTCATAACCAACCTGTCCTAAACATAGTTTGAACACCAAGGCCTATATTTACTAAGCAGGAAGATTGCAGGGCAAAAAAGAGTGGGGATGTTGCCCATGGTAACCAATCAGATTCAAGCTCACATTTTCAGTATATAAAACCGAGAGCTTGAATTGGATTGGTTGCCATGGGCAACATCCCCTCTCTTCAATCTCCCTGCTTAGTAAATATAGGTCCAAGTCTAAAAAAAAGGTTATTTTTGTTCGAATGATTGTAGCACTTATAGTAAGATCTACAATTGTAATGTTTAGTGTATAGAAATAAGGGGGTTCTCTCACTATTCATATGAAGCCAATAAATTTGTTAACAACCTGTACTAAACCTATTCCCAACACCACATCCCAAAGGCAGGGAATTTGCTGGGGAATTGAAAAGTGGGGAAGTTGCCCATAGCAACCAATCAGATTCGAGCTTACATTATCCAGTATGTAAAATTAAACTGAGAGCTCGAATCTGATTGGTTGCTATGGGCAACTTCCCCACTTTTCAATTCCCCAGCAAATTCCCTGCTTAGTAAATATACCCCATAATCTATCTATCTATCTATCTATCTATCTATCTATCTATCTATCTATCTATCTATCTATCTTCAATTACAAAACAAAAGATAAACTATTTATACATCACTATTATGATATCAGATATCAGACCCATTAAAAATAATAATTGACAAATTTAGAAACATTTTAATTATTTTGTCAAATGATTAATATCACCAAATGAAAAAAACCTACGAATTAGTTATGCTGTATGTGTCTATTTTAAAGACAAATTAACTGTAAATGAAAATTAAGTGCCATAAGTACAAAGGCAATTGAATCCAACAAAGCCAAACACTATTAACGGTTTGCTTATCAAGCTATGGCTCATTAGCGATACATTATAATTTAAAGGGAATCACTAGACTATTGTAAATAGTACTGTGAACCATGGTCTTTAAATTTATTTCTTTATGAGATTTTTTGCCCTGCAATTGGTATCTTATGAGCCAACAGGCAAAACCAATAATCCTGACTTAAGTCAAAACATTTTGTCATAGCTGATAGCTCCTTTTACGTGAGTGTAATGAACTTATGTTTTGTTTGTAAAACTTTCACATTAATCTGCAACAGCTCATGCTTTGATACCACCAAACACAACGACTGCGATACAACTTTTGTCAATAGTTTACTGATGAATTTATATCTCTGTAGAAGGCTGTAGAATAGTGCAGGCAATCATTATCAGCAAGAAGTTTAAGATGGTAGAGAGTTCTTGAACTGTGAATTATTATACATGGTGTTGTTGATGTTTTTCCATGTAACAATAAAGGGGGAGACAGGAAAGGGCCCCCTAGATATTCAGTGTATCAGGAAGGTATTCAAATAGATTCAGTTCCACGTTTTGTTATGTTACTGTTTTATTCCTAAATGGAATCAATTATATTTTCCCTCNCAATTCTAAATACGATAACCCATAATAACAATTAGAAAAAGGTTTTTTTTTAAGCTTTTGCAAATTTATGAGAAATAAAGAAAACTAAGAAATCCCATGTACAGTAGTATTCACAGCCTTTGCCATGAAGCTCAAAATTGAACTTGAATGGTAAATTTAGTTGATAGGACATTATTTGGAAAGGCATACACCTGTCTATATAAGATCCCACACTTGCATGTGCGTGACAGAGCACAAAGCAAGCATGAAGTCAAAATAATGGTCTGTAGACCTCAGAGAGAGGATTGTCTTGATGCAAACATCTGGGGATGGTTACAAAAACATAACCTTCTTTAAAGGACCCAATCAGCACAATAGCCTCAATCATCCATAAATGGAAGAAGTTCAGAAGCACAAGGACTCTTCCTAGGTGACCGAGAACCCAATGGTTACTATATTAGAGCTACAGCATTCCACTGTGGATTAAGGAGAACCTTCCAGAAGCACAACCATGTCTGCAGCAATCTACCAATCAGGAATATGGTAGTGGCCAGACAAGCTTCTCGTAAAAAGTACATTTAAGTTTTTATTCCAATAGGTCCATTTTTGAATGAGTAATGATATATATATTTAAATAGCCTCTAGGCAAAAAAAAAAAGAATCTCTAGCGCCACATATTGGAGGTACCATTTCTCTAGTCACATCCGACCCACTAAGGAGTCTTTGAAACATGACTGGGAATAAATGCCATGCCAGTAACCAATTACTTCCTTAAGGAAGAGTTGCCCATCACAGACAGCTGTGTGTCCCTCATTAGTGTAGTGGGAGGGATTTGGCTGGATAATCAGAGACCTACTATATATTTATATATTTTTTTATTNAATTTTTACATTTTTTATTTAATTTTTAAATTTAATGAGGCAGGTAATTGTCCATAGGACATTACCTGCCTCTACGGCGCTGTACTGCACTTCTAATTGGAAGGACTAAGCCCTGCTAAAAGCGCATATGGCAATAATAAAAGGGGCTTGGAGTCACAAGGACATGATATGCGCATGCAGCTATGCAGGCGGAGACACAGGGCTGAATCACCCCCATCTACTTAATACTTTCCCACCCAAGAGGTACCTCTCTAATGTATCTAGAGTTAATTGTCAGCTGAATGACATATGACGGAGCTCATTTAATCTGTAATCTATATGTTGATGCCTGAATAACAATGCCTGAAGATGAGCTGGTGATATACCACTTTGGTTAGAAATTGTATTATACTATAACTGGATGGCAATAAATTTCCTATTGTCCTTCTCCAAATGATAATGGTTTTCCCAAATTACGACTGCATAATACTGAAAAGTGACTACTGAAAGTGGCATTATACTCAATTGTCCCAGTTCTACCCCAGAAAAGTATAAGTTCTGGTAACATCAATGGCGCAATATAACATCTCTCAACACTGGTCAAAAATTATTTGGTTATGAAAACCTAACAATAAACATGTACAGTATATGTTCATGCATTAAACCCTACCAAATTAGTAAACACTATTAACATCACTTTAAATAAAAAGCAACACATTATGCAGGGATGCTACACAATTACTTACAATTGCACATTTAACACTTTTTACATTTCCCTCATCCAGATTCATAGCCCTCTTCATTGTACAGAATGTAGATAAAGTCCCTGAACTGCAGTATTTATATACTAAGTAATGTATGACATACCTGACCTAAATTTACAAAGCAGGGAGATTGCAGTGAGATTGAAAGGTGGGGATGTTGCCCATANCAACCGGTCAGATTCAAGCTCTCCATTTCATTTTGCATACTGGAGAATATGAGGTCAAATCTAATTGGTTGCTATGGGCAACATCCCCATTTTTCAATCTCCTTGTTTAATAAATTTAGGCCCTTGTCTGAATCTTGACAGAACCCAGACACAGCACATTTTACATAGTCATTTTGAAATTAGTTTAATTCTCCAAATACACTTCCAACTTGAAAGCACCTTCTGCTTAGCTTATTACAAAACAAATTTTCTGTCTAATAACTTATAATACATAAAGGCTGAAACTTATAATAGAACAATTAACCAGTACCATTAAAATGTTAGTCACAGATGGCAATAAGTCTCTGGATAATTCAGTGAAATATAGAGATCCGTTTTATTGAATTTTAAAGTGCTACATATTGTGTCTCACCATGTAAGCAAAGCTGTTAAGAAAGGTCTATGGTAAAAAAATGGTCATAACAGAGTATTAACTGTAGGACTCAATTGTTTCATAAATAGACCATGGCCCAGGAGGTCTACTTGCAAACAAATGAATTAGCTTTATGCTTGAGTTAATTTTGTCCCTAGGGAATTAACTTGATAATATATTTGCTACAGTTTTTCCTTTCATGGAAAGGCTATATCCTTAGTTCCCAGGAGCTAATTACTTCTCCAACAGTATAAACACAATTCAGAGCTATACGATTATTATTCATTGTTATATACACTAAACACATGTTTTGTATAAGCTTCAGTTACAGATTGATTTGCTTAATCTTTCTAGAAAAAAAAAATATTTAGCAATTTACACATCATTACTTGTCAAGTTTAAATACAATCTATTATATTATTTCAAATTTTACAGTGACTGCTGACTTGAAAATGTGCATTTTAATTTATTTCTTAAGAAAAATGTACTATATTTAATTGCAATATTTATTTAAACATTGTGATTTCAGTTTTGAAAGCGTTCCACCAAAAATGGTACAATCAAAACCATCCAAAAGGTTAGAAGATTAATAGATGTTTAACTATTAGAACCCATATGAAATGGACTGTGATCTGGGCCTACATTTACTGCAGGATTGGAACAATGGAGACCAATGGCAACCAATCAGATTCTGACTCCCCACTTTTCCAATACCACAGTTTAATTTAGGCCCTGGTGTCAATGCACATAATAAAATATACATACATTCATTCATCAGAAGAAGTAACATGTCAGAATAAATGATATCCAGGTATCCCGTACAAGATTTGAAGGACATTATTTCCTAGGGGATGATACAGTTAAGTGCAAATTGGATTTTTAGATTAGATTTGCATAATGTAATTAATGCCTCTGTATTAATGATCATGAATTGATTGCAAAGATTAGTAATTATAATCACAGTTTAAGTAAATTTACCATGTAATTTGGGTCCGTCTTTGTTCCTACCTTTTTAATCTATGTTCTTGATAATCATATAATGTATATCATTATATCAACATAATGTATATAAACACCACCTCAAATCTGTGCAACAAATGTTGACCAAAAACCCCTCATATTTTTACCAATATTTGTCTAAACAACATTTCATATTTCCTGCATTATTTACCATGTACACAAAACTACATCAATATTGGCCTAATGCTACAGACAATTAAATACATTTATAAAGCAGTAATAAAATTAAATAAAATAAACAATGCCAATGAAATGTACAGGCAGATACTTAGTTGATGGTGCTGAATTCAGAAGTGGTTAGTGCTCTATTGGCAGTGACAGCAGAGTTCCTTTAACAGATCAGCAATCTATCCTAAAGATGGCCACTCACTACAACGATTTTCATTACTGCATAATTTTCACGATATTTTGAAAACTGGTTAATTATCTTCCCCACACACTTAAGCGATTATGGTCTAAAAAGAAAAATGCTAGAAAACCAAACCATTTTTCTGCTTAAAAATTATTAGCTAACATTGCAAAATAGTTCACAATATCAGAAGCCCAAAACAATAATCAATCAGCATTTCAGAAAGATCAGATTATCGTTAGCAACTCATTTTTAAATAATTATCTTAAGTTATCTGAAAAAGTCAGCACTTCACGCTAGAACGATAATTTGTCCAATTTCCAGTATTTGGAGAATTGGAGTGAGAATCCTTCTAGTGAGTGGCCAGTTTAAATCCTGTATACGCAAGAAGAGACTACAACTTCCACATGTAATACTTCTGATGCCAAGACACTTATTTAACATTTATGTATGGGTCCCATGGAGAATACTGTCCTTACTGTACAATTTAAATATCTCTTGTCTCCCACCATGCTACATACCAGAACTATGCTGGAAGCCTTTTGGGAACACATGCACACTCACCAGCACTTTTTTCCTGTATAACATAGGGGGAAGTGTGCTGTGGGCAACTAGAAATAGGCAGTCCTAGAGTTTCAAGTGAGTGAACTTGCTGCTCAAGAGTCATGGCTTTGGTATTCCAAGATTAGAGATAGACAGTCTGTGCATGTATTACATCGTACAAATGATAAAAGGTAAGTCATCTAAAATTTGTAAAATCACATTTTAAATCAGTTTAAAAGGATTAATATGTTAATTACATACAATGACTATATAACTACCATAAAAAGTTTCCTTAAATACATCAGTTGTCCATCTTTATTTTTCTGAAACAGTTGACAATTATAGTTTAAATAGTTATATAACTATTTAAGTATAAATAAACTTTCCCTAACAAAATAACAAAGAACCTGCCCCAAATCCCTAATTCATTGTTTTGCTTACTTTCCTCTACATTGTGCTTTAAACAAAAAATAAGACTGTAGAAACTGTGAATTCTGTTTTCTGCCTACAAGGCAAAATGAAGTGTGGAGGTCAAGTATAGATAAAAAATAATGTAAAAAAAACCAGTTTGATTAGGTACAGGAGGATGAAAGACTGAATGATGGTGTGAGATCCTTAAAAGTGAACAATTTCTATGGTTGTTTGGATGTAATTGTGACCCAAATGTCAAATCAATTTAAAAGTCTGAATTGCACTGTCTAAAAGTTTAAAGCCATTCCAAGTACACTTGTGACAGCAACAGATGATGAGTTCCATGAAAATTTAGCTAAACATTACTAGAAGGACTTTTCTAGTTCTTTCCCAGGATAATTACTTGCATTTATAGCATATTTAAAATCTGTAATATCAAACCTGAATACAACAGAATACTATACATGAAAAGCTACTAATTATTTTGAATACTATGCCAGCCTTAAGTTTTTGAGAAGTATGTACAACAATTATTTTATTCCTGTCCATCCCAGTAACAATAGCAACATAAATAGCAAGCATAAATTTAGCAACTTTCATATAACTTGCACAACTGGTGTTTTATTATATTGGTTGGACAATATGCTCTTAAAAAAGTATATAGATAAAAATATGATCCCACAACGTTTACAGATTTTTAAAACCTGCTCCTTTGGAAATGATGTTAATTTTTTGCAACAATGGAATGAGGTGCAAGATTGTTGCTCCTGCATGCTTCTTCATTCCCTCATGCACTTGTTAATACAACATAGATCAGAAAAGATCTCTAAACTCACTGAGGAAATATAAGTAAATTGAAAAATGACTCTAATTATAAAACCAAATTAGATTCAATCCAACGTAAATTAGAAAAATATGTAATAGAAGTAAAAAAAGATAAACAACAAAAATATGAGAGAGATTTGGAAGATTACGCCAAAGATCGCCTAAGAATATATCATAAAAACAAGCTAATGAGGAATGAGCGGGGCAACATTAACACCTCCAATCAAAATTCTAATTACCCCCAAAAAAACTTTCCCCCCAAATGTCAATTCAAAGGTCATTATCATCCCAAGAGAAATCAGAAATTACAACAAAAAGATGAAGAGGTAAATCCTACAATAGGTTCAGTAGGGGGAACATTAACAACGGAAGAGGTTGGACAACCTAATTCTAACATAGATGTCCGCCCTAAAATTTATGATAACAGACCAATGTCTTATACTCNGCATAATGAATTAACAAGTTCCCTGACCCCCTCACAACAGGGACCTATTCGATCACATCCACATCTTTTTTTTAGGGAACAATTACAAATTCACCCAAAATAGGAAGGGACGAGGAAATAGAGGGAAGGGAAGGAGGGGACAAAAAGAAAAAAACACAATTGAGTTATGCTCAATGCAAACACAATAAAGGGGGTATCCTCCAGACATTTAACTGGAGCTGAACTATCGCTCTTGAGCAAAGGTCTCAAATTTTCCCCAAAATCTAATCCCAATTACTTTGAATTGTTTGCAGAATTGAATAGATACATTAGATCTCTTAGTAGAAAAATATTTTTTGAAAATAATAAGAACAAGTCAGGGTTAGATATTCCTGAGTACAAATCCGAGACTTCTTTTAATGGTGAAGAAAATTAGGCCATTCGGACCCTGATGGATCTACTTATAGAGGGGGAAGGTGCTCCTGGTTGCTCGGAGGCCATCTCGGAGGATACAAAGTAATTTATTCAACCCCGACCGGTAAATAAATTTAGAAATAAATCAAAGTTCTATCCCCATCAATACAAAAATGGAATCATAGATGCCTTTTACAAGAAAACTTTAGAGGATTTAAAGAAACTATGTGAGAAGACTCAAAGACATAAACTGAGCTATAATGATAATTTAACTAAGGGTGAAAGGAAAGGCCTTAAAATCTAATGCAGGACTCTAATTTGATAATCAAGGGAGCCGATAAGGGAGGTGAGGTAGTAGTACAGGACGTTGAACAATATGTTAGAGAAGCCCATAGACAACTAAGGTACACCAAATTTTACACCACTTTAAAGACCAATCCTGGCTTATTGAATCAAGCACAGCTGGGGTGTCTACTGTCTGATGCCTTAAATGATAGGATATTAACTAAATCTGAATTCGACTTTTTGTATCCCCAACATCCTATAACACCAATATACTACCTGTTGCCAAAAATACACAAGTCGCTGACTGACCCGCCGGGCAGCCCTATTATTTCGGGAATAGGTTCCCTTACACCTTTTACGTAGATTCCTTTTTACAGAGTTATGCTGTCTCTCAGAGGGCTCATCTTAAAGATACCATCCAATTCCTCCGCAATATCTCTGAGATCGAGTGGAGGCCGTCCTATCGCTTTGTAACCTATGATGTACAGGAACTATATACCAACATACCCCATGAGGGGGGCATTGGGGCGGTCTCCGCTCGGCTGAGGGAAAAGGGTGAGCTCTCTGAGAGACACAAAATTTTGATTTTGGATGCAATTCGTTTTATACTCACAACAATTTTTTATCAAATTTATCTTCAAATCCACAGGACGGCGATGGGGACCAGGTTTGCGCCGAGTTTTGCCAACCTATACATGGGCCTCTTTGAGGAGACCCATGTGAGGGGAGGCGGGGTTGGCACGCGCCTCGTCCTCTATTGCCATTATATAGATGAACTCTTTTTTGTGTGGGACGGCCCGGCGGAATCAGTCTGTGACTTTGTACAAACTCTAAATCAGAATTCCTTTGGCTTTATTTTTACGTGTAGTCAGGATTCTGAAACTATCAATTTTTTGGACATCACGGTGACAATTGAGAATAATAGCATACTAACTTCCACATATAATAAGCCAGTGGATACGAATACATCGCATTAGGCGGACCTGTTCCTCCTTAGAACTATTTATACCTCAATCAGAGAATTTGATGGAGGCCTTTAGAGAAAAGTCTTACCCTGAATCCCTATTAAAGTCTGCATATCATTCTTCCTTACATTTAACGAGACAGTGTCCGAGAATATATTTATTTCATAAAATGTATCCTCACTTGTATTAATTAATGTAAATATTATCACTGTTAATTATCTTTATTCTCATGTATTTATATGCTTATATAAAGGCTTCCTGCCTTTTGAGAAAGCCACGTTGATCGTGGCGAAAAGCGTCAAGTTACAGGACTGCGCAGAGCGCTTTTTAAATATCAACAAATACCTCTACTATTTTAGAAATTCTGGGACTGTGCAATATTCCAAACTCAGGGAACCACACCCGAATCTGCACGGAGCACTTTCACTGATACCGATTGGGAGCTGAACCCCGCCCGAGCCCACGCGTGCACACGGAAGCTGGCTCGCTCCAGCATCGGAGGAACATCGAGCCTATAACCCGGCATATGAGCTGTTAAAGTCTGATTCAGCCTAGGCAGGGGTTTGTAGTACCCCCCCTCCCCGTCCATCTAGTGTAAAAGCAGCGCCACCGCTAGAAAGAACAAAGAAGCGCAGATGAATCGGTGTTATGCGATATTGCACTGTTCTAAATTGCATCCTTCTGTTAAAATTAGGATTAATATAAACATAATAAAGTTCAGTCCAAAAATGTTATACAAGTTAATTAAATCTGCAGAGTATGTCCAGACTGTCCCTAGTTTAAATAAGATAATTAAATGTTCACGTATACACACCTTACTATAATCATATGTTAATTGAGGGTGTAAACTAAATAAAGCCCATCCTGCCCACCTGTAGTGATATGAGACAGAGAGTCTGGTATGAACAATGCCCCACAGTTTAACTAATTTTAATTAGAGATGAGCGGGTTCGGATCCCAGAGATCTGACAGATCCAAATCTCTGGGATCCGGGGCGAATCCGGGCAGGCTCGGGGGGGTGCCTCCTCGGTTCCGAGCAGGAACCGAGGCAAAACCCCGTCCCTGTGACGTCGGATCT
>JABWIB010001156.1:59546-71310 GCA_016617825.1 Platyplectrum ornatum
CCTCAGTCCTGGTAATGACACTGTCTCTCCATAGTAATATTCCTCAGTTCTGGTAGTGACACTGTCTCTCCATAGTAATACTCCTCAATCCTGGTAGTAACACTTCTGTGTCTATCCATGTCTTTTCCTATGCTCTAACAGGGGATCCTAGCAAACTCTATATTTTGAGANGAAATGTTGGGGGGTCGTCTTATACGCCCAGTCGTCTTATACGCCGGCAAATACGGTATATCTCTCTGAGTAGATGTCTCATTAACACAAAGTCAATATCCATATTTCTTTTGTTTTATGAGTCTGCCAGTACCAGACTCATCAGCTCAGACCTCACCCCATCCTTGGAAGTCAGGCAAGGTGTTATATAGCAGGGGTTTCCTTCCATATACCATTTTGTGTATTCCAGGGGTGAATTTGTGATCTGTCTAGATTGCAACTTCNGACTAGAATCTGTGATGCACAGTAACAATAAGCTGTTACCACTGGCTCTTCTGTGACACAATGACAGAGCATAGCAATATTGTGATCAGAAGAGCCCAATACCATTAAGGCACTGATCTCTTAGAGTCTGTTGGGCACTATGCGGCTGCCTCGTCGCCTTTTAGACAATAGGGCCCTGTATCATGTATTCTATCACATAATTATGTTAACATCCATCATAATTCCCAATACACAAGAGAACAAAGGTAAAATTCAAAAAAACAAAGTTTCCTAGTATACTTAATAAATAACATAGCAGCACAGTAGACAGGGCCAATTTTATGTCATGATATTACAAACTATTGCTAGTTATTAAGGTGTTATCTTTGCAAAGACTCTTATTTTGCTAAAACAAAACAGTTTAGAGTAGTCTCTTTTTACCTCTTACAGTTTTATCTAATACACTGGAGTTACATAAAATGTTATTGAACTTGCACCGCTGTGTTTTCATTTTGCCGCATTTTACTCAGGACTCTCATATCTAAATACATTATCACATATTAAAATGGTTTCCTCTGTCCACAGAGATTAAGAGCAACATTACATTATACAATATTATACTTTATTAAAGGGATTTTGACATAGATAGGCTTGAGGAAAAAGTAAGAATGATGGGGGAAACTATACTAATTTTCCTTTATGGAGACTTGTGCTGTTGTTACATATAGAAAATACATTAACAAGGAAAATCTTGGGGGCTATAAAACAGCATAAAATGCATTTTATTACTATTCCTAAATTGATGCTCGAGAATCTGTTTAAATTGCACCTGCAGTATGTATCAGTTTTGATTTATTTCACATCTTTCTCATCTGTATCAGAAAAGAACAAACTCTTTATTGCTTGCTTAAATCACCTTGGACTGATACTAGGATTTATTTTTCTTCAAATATTCAGCATTTGTGTCAAAAAAGGACAAATACGGTATCACTGCTTCAATTCATCTCATAACTGATAAGAACTAAAGCAATGGAGACACACGTCACTTAAAATGTTTTCCACATAACTCTTCTTTCTAGAAGCAAACTTGCAAAATTATGGCAGCATTTTTGTGGCTTATATTGTTCAAATGCCCTTCAAATGCCATCACTTTGTTATAATAAAGTTGTGGAATAAATTTGATAGTAGCTGTGATTTTTTAAAGTAATGAAGTTCTGCTCTGATGACTATATTGGATGTATTAAAAAATAGGATGTTCAATATTTCAACTATTTACATACGACACAAATAGAACCACAGCCTCTTATCTGACAAGGAAAAAGGAAAGATCAAGATGTAAATAATAAAATAAAATTAAGTTTTATCTATGCCATAGCATTCCTTGCCTTAGTAGGTTAATAAATAATGAATTTGCCAGCTATTACTCCACCGTAATTATATGGAAACTGCAGAAGTTGGTTGCTGTTGCGTACTTACAGGCTAGTGGCATAATCTCTGCATATAGCTATGTGTTTAAAGGTTTATNTTTAAAGTTCGCAATTAATTAATGTAGCATTTAAAAACACATTTAAATTCATTTTTGCTATGCTGGGTTATAGTAATGTCATACTGACTGTATTTAAATGAGAAAAACTCCCCTATATATAGTGCAACCCACTTTTCTACTAGAGCAGAGCAGTCAGATGGGGAGCAGGACACTCATCTTTCTGGCTTAATGGTTGTAGAGTGTATATTATGAATTAGCGAGTGGAAACGAAAAACATGTCAGTGCGGGAATGGTATTTATGTGGTGCAGAATAATGGCTGTAGTTCCAAGCATCTTGATTTTGAAGGTGCCACAAAGTCATATAAAAGGAAGGAGTGTAGAATTTTAAGAAATGTTTCCGATTTCGGGTTAGATTAGAGTCACGGCCCAAAATAACGTTGACNTGGGCTTATTGATCCAGTTTGCAAAATAATCTGTTTAAAAAAAGTGATTTGTGAGTGATTGGGGCCATAGATAGAGACTAGTGTAACCGTTTCTGAGGAAATGGTACCTATGACTATGGAAAATTGTCCCTCAAGGTCAGCATAGAATTACAACAATATAAAGGGCAAAGTGTTCCAAATCATAATGGCTAGGTACCATTTATTAGCATCTGCCTAGGCAAAGAAGTTGATAGGATATGATTTACATTGCAGATTCCAATAACTAGTGGGAACAAGTAAGAAAAAGCATACCCTTTCTAAGCCCAAGCCCGGCTCCGAACATATAATAACACAGTATGCAAAACATAAAATATATCAGATAAAAAGCCTTAGAATAACCTAAAGAACTGAGACAAAAATAGTTTACAGCATCCTGTGATAAAGTGGTAACGAGAGATGGAAGTTAACTCCAGAAAGGCAGTTCCATCAAAGAACTAGTGGGTGGTGGTACACTGACTACAGAAGCACAATGGACTGACCAAATCATCAGTCCAGAAGAGTTGAGAAGTGACGGTATCTATNCACTTTGGTCCACTCTGGGGATGGGAATTTGGATGCAGAAAAGGAAAGGAGGCCAAATCCTTGAACAGTTGGATGGGAGCGTTGTCAAAAAAGGACAAGATCCATGGGCAGCGTAATTTAAAGATTTTTTTTTGATGCAGAAATAATGAAAGTAAACTATGACGGTCATTGACCTAAAGAGGGAAGCGCTCTAAGTGTTCTGTGCGCACAATCTAATAACTGAATTGGAGGCGTCAGGTGACAAAAAAGCCCCTAACCAGAGGAACCACAACCACTCCTCTCCTTCCTTTAAAGTCAAGCACAGCAAAAAAAATAGCAAATATTTGCAAATATTCACCAGTCCAGAGCCGAAGGAAAACACGTCCAGACGTTCTGACCTTGCCCCTGCACTCGGCCCCGATATGTTTCTATATAGTCATGGTATTGCCCATGATTTGCCCCATTGTGTCCTGGCCTTTGGGTGAGAGATAAGGTTATTGTAATGTTGGTTTACATAATGTCCACAAGTTAAACCTGAATTACTATTGACTTAATGATTACCTAATACCCCGTTCACACCAACTACCCTGGTAATTCAGTCTTTTACTACCAGGGTAGTTTGCTGAGGCTGTGAATTACCCTGGTAACTATCCCCATTCACACTGCTGAATTACCCTGNTAAATCACAAACTACCCTGGTCAACACCGTTCACACTGAACCAGGGTAATTAGGTGAAACTTGAGTTTCACCCTCAGCATATAGCTGTCATTGGCTGTAAAAAGTAATGTAACACAAATAAATATGAAATACCTGGAATTACATAAAAAAATATATTTTCACACCAAATTTAATGAAAATATAAAGGAAAGTAAAAAAAATAACATAAAACCTATTATGAAAATGTAAAAATATTTAAAAAATTTAAGAAAAAATGAAAAAAAATTACATAAACCATTAAAAACTTTTCATATTATAATAATAAAATAAAGACATATAAATACATTTTAAAAAAGCATGAAAAATAATACAAATTAAATGTTAAAAAATATTTAAAGCAATAATAAAAAAAATTAAAAATGAATATAAATAATAATAAAAAATAATAAAAATAATATTAAAAAATTATTTTAAAAAATAATAAACCATTTTTTTCCCCATTTTTTTATTTTACTATGGGGTACTTTGGGGACACTCTGGGGGCAGGGGACTACAGAGTACTAATGGGAGCTGTATCTCCTGATGCAAAACACTGATCAAGTTCAGTGTTGTGCTTCGGGAGACACAGCTCCCGTTAGTACAGAGATCGTGCAGCACTGCAGACATCGTCCATTTGAAGATGTCTGCAGGATTTCACCTGCTCCTGACCCTGTCTGGGTAATATTACCCGGGCAGGGTCTGTTCACAAAAGACACTACCCAGGTCCAAGCAGGGTAAAACCCTGCTTTTGGCCCGGGTAGTAGAGCCGGGCAGCACTGCCCAGGTAGGATTTTTAGCTCTGTTCACACAAAGCTCTATTACCCGGGCAGTGCAGTGAACCCAGGCATTTGACTGAACTGCCCGGGTAATAGAGCTCTGTGTGAACGGGGTATAAATTTGGATGATCTTGTCATTTAAGAGAAAGAATGAATTATTAACTATTGCAATGATTTAAAGTTCCCCCTAATCCTTTATGCCCAATTGAATAAAATTTTTGTCTAGCTATATACTGAGAGTAAACTAGTTAAATGTCACTGCAGTCACCGCTAGTATAGAAAAGGGAAAGACACAATGTTGAGAACCTTCTTGGGTGATTAATGGTTAAACAGATATGGTATGATATACCATATACAACAGGGTTGCCTACTTTTTTTCTGGGTTCCAGGAGGAATGCATGAATATTCAGTATTTGATTTTGAATATAGTTACTATGGGTTAATGCATCAGGCAAGGAATATATAATGTATTAAAAAGATTTATGGTATATAAAATCCGTAACAATCTCCTACATCTATACTAAAGAAGTCTTTTCCTGGCAAATGTTAAATTCATGTGACAACATACAAGATTCACATTACAAGACTCAGCTGAACCTGATATGCTGTAATTTAACACCTGTTCACACTGCATATTCAGATACATGGGAGCATTTGAATTGTTTCCTTTAAATGCCAAATTGTTGCATTTTTCTTTATTCCATATTTGTCACAGAAAATGTACTTATGTTGTAATTAGCACCTGCACTTAGAATTGTTTATAACAATCATTTTAGTTTTGTTGATTTACGTGTTTTTTTTCCTTCGCTTGCAACCTTTTTCCATGTAAACTAATTGTACAGGTGCAGAACTATACACATGAATGTTTAGGTAATTTGCTATCTGGGGTATCATTGTAACTTATTTTGCTTTTCAAACATTTTTTTTTGTACTGGGAAGGACAATTACGGGCTTCTAGAAAATGTGAAGGAAAAAATAGTTTTATATTTTTAACCTTGCTATTCTTTCCTTTGCAAAACAGCTCCAATACTAGTCATATGTCACATAACTGGACTACTGNTAACTATGTCTGTACTTGCTGTGACTTCTTCAAGAATTGAACACTGATTTATTCTCATATAGCTGTAAATTATCTATCAAGCATGTTCACTATTTATTTCAGTCATGCTGTTTCCAGTAAATAAGTAGAGAAATCCTATGGTTTAATTCTTTCTTCTTCTGGTATATGCCTTATAATGCAAGCTATGTAAGTCATAGGGCATCACAACATATTTGTGTGGGAGGCAAAAGATTTTTCCCCCTATTTGAAAACATTATATATATATATATATATATATATATATATATATATATATATATATATATATGAAAATTCCAAAGAGGCGCTGCACAAACATAATGTGAAAATCTTTTTCTATACATACATATGTGAGAAAAGTGTTTTTTTTTCTCAATCAGCCGATCTGGATTCACGGCTCCCAAATCAATTGGCNCACTCGATCCTTTAGGACCACTGCACTCCCGCTTGACCCCCGGGTTACAGGAAGATATAAAACAAAATATAAAATCAGAGGGAATTTTCACACAGATAAAACTTGTACCATTAAGGCATTAAAACAAGCATGTAATGCACAATATCCAACAGGAAAAAGCAGCTTCACCACTCCAAGAGGTTTAGGCATCGTCCCGTTTAAACCTCTGGTCGCCAATCTTTCAAATGAGGGTGATGTACAGCTGTATGCAGTGTCTCCTGTGTTTCATCCAGTCAGGACTTCATCAGGGAGTAATATTCAAGTACTTTTTTACTGCATTTATATGTTGCTCACTCTAATAAGTAGCCGCCCATACAGCTATCGTCCATAACAATNTATACAATATATACAAACATTAATATTTAGTTAAAGGGGATTGTATTTAGCCAAACCTGATCTAACTGTGCAATTTGGAGCTTAAATAGAAATAATACAATCCATACTATAACGCTATTTTTTACATTATTAGCAGAAGTTTCTTTAGACCTTCTTAAAACTAGTACTCTCATATTAAAGCTAGTACTCTCATCAGATGGATAGAAACATAATACATTTTGCACGTAAAAATTTTGTTACAACAAGCCCTTTGTTTATCCCATAAGGGCTTTAAGTGTTTAGTGACAATGGACCTGATTCAGAGCTGCGAGTCCGCCAGCCAGGCTAGAGCAGTCGCAGCGCTTTGCGAATATGCAAATGTAACATATAAAAAGTCGCTCACACTGTAGATGCAATTCAAGGCTGCGCATCCTTGCTACTCCGTCTCTTCTAGGTGCGCATAATGGGCATGGTTATGCATGCTAATGGTTTTGAAGGGCATTTCAATACAAGTGCGCACAACTGCGTCTATTCAAGTCTGGCTGCTTTAACTCAAAAGCACAGCATTGAGTAAGTGTAAAAGCTTAGCTTCTACCTCTACACCGTTATATTGAGCATTATTTTTTTTGACACATTCATGAAATCCATGCTTTTCTTTCAGTGTACTTTCTTTACATTTTTTTAGGGTAGCAAATACATTTCTTTACATGTGTACTGTTTTTATTTTTGAAGGGGGTTTGATCCACGTGCTTTTTTTTTTTACAAAAAAACCCACCATAATCAGCCATACTGTAATATAGCATGTGTCTATATGCATCCTCTACTATTGTTTGACTACATTGTAATATATGCAAATATGTCTGACATTGAGTTTTTTTTTCTACATGAAACCACAATGTTTTTCCTTCATATATGTGAATTGAATTTTCAGAAATAAAAAAAACTGTGAATTACGTAGATCATATACTGTAAGGTACAAAACGATGCAAAAAAAAAGTTAACCCATAAACCAATACAAAAATGAACCCTCTATACGAATGTGTGTAACAGTAAATACTGCTGTAGCATACATTACAACCATTGCATAGCTTTATACACAGAGCAAACTCGCAAGGGCCTTTGCAAGTGCACAATAAAACAAATTGCTTGCAGCATCAAGATTGTTGTAAACGCAATGGCACACGTATTTCTTACAAGTGTCAAAAAGAGCCGCTTGCATGCAATTAAGAGTTGGCAAAAAAAATGCGGATCCACGCAACTCTGAATAGAGCATACATGGTGTTGCGACTGCACATTGTCTATGTGCACGAAAAAACTCTGAATCAGGTCCGGTATCCAAAAGGATTCCCTCTGAGCACGTTTTTTTTTAGCATATCATGTCTCTAAACCATGATACAATCACGCTCACTGTCACAAATACACCTAAAAACCGGTGAGGCACCACCTGTCATCTACATAAATCAATAAAAGCAACACTCTATTGAGGCTTCAATGTGGAAATAAACATATCAGAATTGCTCACGCCGTGCTATTAATCCAAGACACACGTCCATCTTTAATTTGATCCACTAGAATAAATATAATTGGTTCATTCACCTCCGATTTGATATACATTTTATCATTGTAATTCAACCCAAGAAAGCAGTTTTTTTTTTTAATTAATTTTCTTAGATATTAGAGAAGGGGACAGGCTGAAAAATGAAAAGGTCTCTGTGCTGGATGCTGTACTCTGGTTAAATGGCTGATGAGAAGAAAGGGCAGATTGGTTATATTATATTGCTACAGGGCCACTCTCATCATGTAGCTTACGTTTCTATACCCGTGCTTCTAAATTTTGATTTTGAACTCTCAGTCACAAAGAATCTTTTTGGCATATACCAATAATTTATTTTTGGTGTGTACCATTCCAAGAAAAATATGAAGATTAAGGGTATATTTTATATATATATATATAAAATAATACCAGGAATATCAGTGTTTAGTTTTGATTTAACATGTTTGGAAAGCCCATTATGAAGACATAGGGGTATATTTACTAAGCGGTGAGATTGCAGTGAGATTGAAAAGTGGGGATGTTGCTCATAGCTGACAATCTGATTCGAGTTCACATTCTCCAGTGTGTAAAATTAAATCGAGAGCTTGAATCTGATTGGTTGCCATGGGCAACACCCCCACTTTCCAATCTTACTGCAATCTCACCGCTTAGTAAATATACCCCTATGTCTTCATAATGGGCTTTCCAAACATGTTAAATCAAAACTAAACACTGATATTCCTGGTATTATTTTATTCTGCTTAAACATGTACTAATTTATATATCTTACTTGAAATGTAAATATGAATATCTTACTTGAAATGCTAACTTGGAGGTTTTGAAGGAGAATCCACAATTCTTGTACTAAAACTGGTTTAAGTTTCTATAAACATTCTCTGAATTGTTAAGAATATAAAAAAAAATGTTTCTAGTAAACATGATTTCATTAGAACGTTAGACATAGAAAGTTTTGACATTTGAACAAAATCAGAAACCGACTACAATTGACATTTTGTATGACCTTTCCTTATAGTATCCTTATAGTATTGTTTACTTGTTTCTTGCTCTGAACCAGACTTGCTGGGCACTAGATATGTTAAAAAGGACAAGTCTACTATGACACACTCTTTTTAGAATTTTCAATTTCTATTTTAATAGAATTTATTGATTAAAATTGTTTAACCATGGAATATATGGATTACACCAACCCTATGTAAAAGTGACTGAAACGTCTATTCCTTATGTTGTGATCTCTAATACATCCTCATTTTAGGCACAGTTTACACCTCTTCTCAAGTCTTCAAGGGTGCTCCTTCAATTTCCTGGATTACTACAGTATTTACAAATGAAAAGGACCTGAAGTACAATGTATATATATATATATATATATATATATATATATATATATATATATTTATTTATTTATTTATTTATTTATTGTATATCATCACAAAAATGCAAAACATATTAGCATCCTCCACAGTATATATATGAAGCTGCTGCTACAGGGATAATGTTGTCATCCTGGTAGTAAAAAGGTTCGATCTGAGTTGGTTACCGATCAGCTGAGAGTGCCAGGTATAACAGACATCTAAATGTATGGAATCTAGTTTTTCTCTACATCCTAATTCTTATGCCATGGTTGTGATGGTCATAAGATAACTGGACAACCCACAGAGGGCTATGCAGTCAGGCAATAATGTTAAAGCATATGATATTTTGTGAAAAAGTAATCAATGAATATCGCTCCTAAATCTCATTGTACCTCCCAGAGAAAAGAACCAACCAGCTCTTCCCTGTGCNTTCCTATCCTGCTTGTTGCATGACCGTTTGGCTTTNTATCGCACCACTGTCACACTTGTGGATAACTGCGGGAAACTGTTTTATGATCTTGTTCTTGTACTGGTACTTTTTGTTTTTCCCTGTTGTATATTCTGTTGTATATTTTTTCTATTGCCGTCCGGTCAATTGACCTTTGTTTATAAATATATAACATACAGATGTGACACATGACATTTCTAAAATACGGTCATGGTGCTAGATTTATCTCAAAAGCATGCAAATATGTTTTCGAGCCATGCAGTCAGTAACTCTGAAAAGTTGCAATCCACAAGTCAAAGACATAGGCCTAATTCACTAAGCGGGGAGTTTGCAGGGGAATTGAAAAGTGGGGATGTTGCCCATGGCAACCAATCAGATTCAAGCTCTGAATTTAATTTTACATACTGGAAAATTTCAGCTCGAAGCTCGGTTTGAGCTTTTCAATTCTCCTGCAAACTCCCTGCTTAGTGAATTTAGGCCATACTGTACAGCAACATAGCAGTGTTTTAGAAATGTTAATGACTGTCACATCTGTAGTCAGTTAATCCAGATGTATATGCAGGGTATATATGCAGGTGGTTATCCAGGGAATATATGCAGATTGTATTAAAATGCAATGCATAATCTATAATTGTTATTATGTATATAGTTGGATGTGTTAGCATTACACTCAGATCCTATATACACATGTCATTTTTTATGTGCATGTAAAGTACTCTTAATTATATGCTCAGAATTTTATGCAATGTACAGGACCATATCATCAAATTTCATATCGCTGAATCTCTTCTTAATCTAAACCTCTGNGTTGCCTTCCTTGGTACACGTTATGAATAATTCAGTCTGAAGGTGAGATACTCTGTGGTAGGTTGCTGTTGTAATGCACAAGTTCAGAGAACTGTAAACATTCATCTAAATGAACCTAGTCAAAATTTCTCTACAGATTTTTTTCTCAGATCATAAACTCATAAATAAACATAAGAACTTTCCAAAGAGTGGGCAACCACCAGGGAAATACTTCTGAATTAATAACCTCATTGTAAAGAGTTCTTCAAAACATGAACACGTTATCATAGAAATAGTTCTAGCATTTCAAGTAGAAGGTAGTACAGCATTGTATAGCTTTCTATTTACAGAACACATCTGTAGTCAAGCTGTTACGTTTTGTCCTAAAAAGAATAAAAGCAAAAATGTTCACTACAGCATATTATTATAATGTTTAAGAAATGTTTTTTTTTACATGCTTTTGTTATTTGTTTTTTCATCTTGTTGTTGTGAAAGCACATAATAATATGCAAAACAATGACAATTTCAGCTTTACTGTTATATTATGTGGAATATTCTGATTTCATTTAATATTTGGATTTACTTGTTTTAATTTCCAGTTCAGTATTAGAGCATCAGTTTCACTACACCTTTGTCCTGGAAATGATGATATCCTTTTCAAATTGTCTTTCGAAATTTCTAAATATTGCTGCCAGTCACGTACATACACACACACACACACACACACACACAATTAATAAGGATCACAATGCCAGCATGTCTTGTCATGGTAGACGCAGAAGGAAGAGGAGATAGACAGATAGAGTTCAGTGGTGCAGTACAAATACTCTTTGCTCATATCTTGCGTGCCAGATTTTGGAGAATCTAGTCTAAAACAAAGGGTTGCATTTGTTAAAACTGCACTTAAATTGGAGCTATATCTTATTATTCAAGTATAGGCAACTCATTTTATATTTTTCTGTATTTTGAACATGATAGATAGTTTACCAAAAACCTGTAATGTAGGTATATTTATTAGGGCATTTTTTGTTTTGTTTTTTGTCCCCTTCTGGCACAAACCCTGCCCAAACTTCGCCCGATATGAGTCCCACAGTGCCTCCTAGGGGCAAAATAGTAGAATACAACAGACAGATTGTAACAGTTTTTTAAATTATAAAGGTTTCGGTGAATACAGGTAGAAATCTTACAGGTTAAGCAATACTGAGCTAGACGATTTCTTTCCCTTCTCCTTTTATTGGCTCAGTGGTAACAGAAGAAACAAGCAAAGATTTATGAAACACCCACAAGAACACAGGATACTTGTAGAAACACTTTGGGCTGGATTCAGCTTTTCACTCTCATGACTTACACTCATGAGTTACACTCTCATGGGTAAAACCATGTTGAATTGCAGGGGAGGTAAAATGAATGTCAGTGTTTG
>JABWIB010001157.1:12345-26925 GCA_016617825.1 Platyplectrum ornatum
GTATATCGTGTATTGAAAGAATACTGGAGGTAATGCACTAGATGTGCTTTTTCTCTCTCTTTTTCTTTTCCATACAAAATACTTTGGAGGATTTGAACGGAAGAGGAGATTCCTATATAGGACATATGAGATTTACCTTGACTGTATTTTTACAACAGTAGGACTCACTTTCATTGCCGATGAGTTTTAGCCGATACATAATACTGGTTGATGGGATATAAGTTTTGATTAGCGCCGGTTTCTCCCTAAATGTGCTTTTTACAATACAAAAGCATTTAAAGACAGGGCAGTCCCAGAAGCAATGACAAATATCTGCTTCATTAATATGTTCATGAACATTAATATATAATGTTCGTGAGGGCACATTTTAATCTTTTTTATTCTGTATAATAAATCAAAATGCATAATTTCCTTGGATACTATTAACATCCATTAACATACTAATAAATTGTAAATACTGTATTTCCAGGCATTTCATGACGTGGAAGTGATTTTCACACTTGCATTTGCAGTTGGCAAATGTTTCACACATTCACACTTAAGTTGAAGAGGCGTCTGATTACAATACATGCTCTGTTGGCTTATTGTACAGTGTTTAACATAATAGCAGAACAGGAAAGACAGTTATGTTGCAGTTCAATTCATCACAATAATTTTCATTTTAACAATGAGTAGCATTCCAGATTTAGCAAGTGCAATTTATAATCCTGCAATGTGCTTAAATGTTGCAGTAAAAGCAATCCATGTCTACAAATAACTAAACCTTGCACGGCTGAAAAATGGTATTAAAATAACTTCTGACATTTGTTTAGTCTATTTAGCATGTTGTCGCCTAATCATTATACATTGAAAGGCAGTAACATTAAATCAGTCAGCCGTGTACTGTAACAGCCTTCACGCAATTTCTAGTGTGTAGTTCATACTAAAACAGCAGGAGGCAATGGATAAATCATAAATATTGCTTTTACATAAAAGGCCATACACCTAAAACACAAGATGCCTTCCATACAGCTACTGAAAACATTCATAAACCTAAGTTACACATAGGTAATATATGGCAGGATTAATAAGGGTTAAATCCTTACTTTATGTGCCTGTCATTGTTCCTGTGTTATGAACCATTTATCAATATTTAGCAATCATTCCCATCAACCTCTACTCTACCCAGTAACAGCACAATGAACCTGAATCTAGATGTGGATTGCGTAGTGTGTGTAGTTACTCGTTATGTACATATTCATTTGCTAAAAGATAAATGCTATACAATAGCTCCCAGTATATACCAATATACCAGTTATTGTAGCTGCGTTTCATGGAGATATGAAAAAAATCTCTTTAATCAGAAGCTAAGCCAAGACAATGGCAGAGGAATGGTTAAGACTGGAGTAGGTCAGGGTAAAGAGAGGGTAGAAAAGGTTGGCTTGACCAGGGTAGTAATATTGTACTGAGAAAGAGAAATAGAGGAGGTGGTGGTTTAAAATAAGGAATGGGAATGCAAGAAATTAGATAGGGAACAAGTTGAATAGGTGGTCCATTGTCACAGGCCAAAGGACAAAGGTAAAGTTTAACATTGACGGGATGAGAGGGGTTGTTCAAGGTATTCCGAGGTGGTCATTAGATGACTGAGATACAGAGATTGGTGAAAGAGACAAATGGAGTGAAGCCAGTGTCAGAGGGGTAGAGACAGGTTTCGGGTTCATTCAGGTAAGGACGTTCAGGGAGTCGGAATAGGTGACTGTTCTGCTTTATCTTTTCCACTGTTTATGATGCAGGAAATGAAGGTACGTCCCTCTCTTCTGCTAATACACCTCGATAGGTGCGAATGTTGTTAAAGGTGTAATGGGAAGAGCCGTATGACATACTGAAACTTTGCCAGTAACCCTTCTGACTTTCGTATGTCACAGGGCAGTCATCTGCACTGCAGTGCTGTGTGCTCTACTGACAGCTTTTATTTGTTTTGCTTCATTTTGTGATGTGAATGCAGAGTAATATTATTTATGTCTGACTGCAGACCTATTAAAAGTCTGTGAATAGTGTGTTGTAAAACATCTCTCTCCTCGTAATACTAAATAAATCTAGCTCTTCTAAAAGTAAGTGAATGGGCAGAGAGAATAAACACATAACAAGTGCTGGAAAATCTCCTCTAGGTAAGGCAGTAATTTAACAACCATGCATCTAATCTAGAAACAGACAATAATAAATATACATGCTAGCTAAGCAACAATTGTTGTATGTTAACAATTCATCTATTCAGATATTGATTTCTGTATATTAATTGTCAGAACAATTACCAAAGCATTCCAGTTTTATATAAAGAAAAAAATAATATGATAAATAATATGGCAATGATTCTGCAGGTCACATAAAAAGGCTATAATTAATGCTTAAAAATATATATACTTCTAATTATTCTGACGTTGCCAGTGCATGTACTTTATACGGTACCATAGCCTGTTTAACTTGCTATTGCCTGCTTAAATCTAGACCATGTCCAAAAACTATGCCAGAATATATATTCTATTTTAATGTGTCTGTTGTATTTATTGTGTGAATATGGTTAAATCTCAGATTAAATATAAAAAAGCCCTTTTCCACTGCAGTGTGAACCTGGGTTTTATCCAGGGTAGACAACTTTTCCACTGCCAGACAGAACCTGGGTCTAATCACCTGCACCATTGTACAGTACAGACCAGAATGCTAATTTACACCCCTTTTCCTTGGGACCCTTTTCCACAAACTAAACCTGGGTCTATGTGCATAAACCCGGGTTTTTTTGTCAGTGGAAAAGGGTATCAGTGTGCAGAGTCTGATTTATGCTGATTCACCTAGCATGGGGGAACCATTCCCAACCCCCATACATACAGCAGACTGTACAGCCCTAACTGTACTATTTAAGTACCGCCCCTGTGCATATATCATGTATGCACAGACCTCAAGTGTGTATATTTTATCTGATTGTCCTGTTTTCTTTGATGTCTTCTTAGTAGCAGTTGTAGTCTTCCTCCCTGATATTTGAAAAAGGAACAAGATACAATATATAGTGTAGAGGGTTCAACTAGTTATTATCCCCACTTATATTGGTCAGTATACATCTAGGGGTATATTTACTAAGCAGGGAGATTGCAGTGAAATTCGAATTTGGGGAAGTTGCCCATGGCAACCAATCAGATTTGAGCTCTCAGTTTCATTTTACACTCTGGAGAATGTGAACTCAAATCTGATTGGTTGCCATGGGCAACTTCCCCAAATTCGAATTTCACTGCAATCTCCCTGCTTAGTAAATATACCCCCTAGACTCCAAAAGTTCCCCCAGATTTCAACTTTTCAAGACTCAGGTGTAGTTACATTTTTTATTTATTTTTGTAAATAACAACTGGTCTCAAACAATATGTGTGGGGGGTCCCTGGTTAGATGGCGTGGAATGTGAGCACCCAGTGGGCCACTTTTGTTAAGAAATGGTGCTGCGAAAATGGGAAAAAAACACAAAAAAAATCTAATAGATGATGTTCAACACTCAAATACCATGGGACTAATCATCTACCACACACTCTACCACCAATGAATTGTGTCACATCATTAAGTGTCTTTCTCAAGGTGGTGTGTGTGGTAACTAAAGAGAAACGTTTATCCTCTTGCTCCTCCTCTGTAATTATTGACCTCCAATTAAAATGTTTTACATATTAAAATCTGACTCACAATTTAAATTTTTTTTTTAAAAATGGATGATTAAAGATAGAAATCCCCATTCATAATATAGACCCGCGGATCCATAGTAAAATGAAAACATTATAAAAAGTCTTAAAAGTCATAGATATTGCTGGATCTTCAATCTGTAATCTAAGTCTAATCCATGATCCATGTTTGTATAGTACAGCACTAATTTAAGATAATTCAAACTCATACAATATTAAATCCATATTATGCAACCCTTTAACTCCTATTTAAGTTTATATTCCCTCTAAATATTTCCTAGTGCTATGTGATCGATGTCTCCAAATCCACTACATATTTCCTAGTGTTAGGTTATATTGTGTTGGAGTCTCCAAGTTCACTAAATCCATATCCATATTATGCTATGAGCAAATTTGCCAATATTACAAATGTATCCATAAATGGAAAGCTTGATACAACGTAATACATCACACGTCCATATTTATTTTTAAAAACTACTCCTTTATATATTGCTGTGCATTAGAAATCAGTGCATGGTTAGCAAGATGGTTCATTTAGCCTGCAAAAGGGACCTCTTTTGAAAACAGCGACTTGAACCCATCTCACGTGCCGGTTGCCGTCAAATGCACATCTTGACCGTTAGTTAATTTGAAATCTTTATATGCATAATTGAAGAAGTCCACTAAGCCAGCCATACACTGAGCCAGAGTTTTTGACCCTGCAACGGGCATATGAGACCTTAATCTGCCTGATCTGTCCAGAGATTGCGAAAGAATAATACTAAAATCACCTCCGATCAAGAGCCATCCCTGACGAGTAAAAAATTGCCACAGGCTGTGTTAGGTGCCTATATATTGACTAGCATGATGTCATGTGACCCTATAGATCCTGTAACTATAATTTATCTACCGTCAATATCACGTCAATTTATCTACCGTCAATATCACGTCAATTTATCTACCGTCAATATCGCGTCAATAACCCAAATCATCCAGAGCCAACAAAGAAAAGGAAAACAGATCAATGAACCATAAGCAAGTGCAGAAGAGAAGCTTCTATATTGTCACTGTTTCTCTTTCATTGCCCCAGCTGGACAAACAACTGCCAGACTGGATGCTGGAAAGCCAGTTGCAGCAATCCAAATGCTTCAAAACAGGACCTGGACATACCACTAAAGGGACCCAATAATTGGCTAATAATCACTCAGCAGTGTTTAAATTGCCAATTTACAAACCTCAAAAATCTGGGATTCATTCCAAGGTATGGAAATTGAGAGTTAAACATAGTTTGCAATCAATTATAGAGCTCAGGCATCACTATTAATAGATAATGACCCCAGCCAATGTCAAGTCAAGCAGAGCAGGTGTAATGCTGAGTAACTAATCATACAGTCCATAGAGAAATTGATATTTAAAGGGAATCTCCATAGCAAAACCCTTACTGCATAAAGATTGTTAGTGTGAAATATCTCCAGTAGTAAAATAATGGCATGTAACACACACAACTAGAAAGTTATTATATCTCTGAGATCCCAGTGTAAGTCTGAAATGTAGTTATTTGTTGCTTTGTAACAAATCTGTATGATGCACATTAAAATTATTCTTCAAATGAACCGTAGAAACTGAAATGTAGCCCTGATGGTTTGTAAATAAAAACATCTTGTGCAAAAGCCATGTTCTTGTTGATATTTCAATCATACAGGTCTACCATATTCATCCCTAATTTATATACCTATAGAATGCAGATACAAAAAACAAATTCACTCTAGAAGGTCCTCAAATATCTTATTACAAATAGATGATTATCCATTATTTGTATAGTTAATACCCCGTTCACATGGACTACCCTGGTAATTCAGTCTTCTACTACCAGGGTAGTTTAAATGTATTACAACCAAAAAAGAAAAGAAAAAAATTAATAAAGAAATAATCAAAAAAATGTATACAAAAAATTTCAAAACAATTATTAAAAAATTTATACAAAATAATTAAAATAATAATTAAAAAATAATAAAAATAGTAATGAAAAAATAAAAAAAATATATTAATGAAATAAATAATAATAATTAAATATTAATAATAAAAGCTAAAAAAAACCCCAAAATATACAATAGAAAATGTTTTTATGAAACTTTTTTTTCACATGTTGTAACTGGTGTATACATTGTCATGTTAACGATGTATGCACAGCTCTTGTTGAACCACTCTGCAACTATAATGGGTGCTGTAAATACCGAAGCACAACATATGCAACATATGCAGGTGACAATGTATACACCAGCTACAGCTACAGAAAACTTCATGGTGCCTTCCCGGGTAACATTACCCAGGCAGGCGCAGTTTACACTGTGAGATACCTGGAACGGAAGAAGGGGGGTTTTACCCAGTTTATGTTCCGAGTAGTAGACCCAGTGTGTGCACTAACTAGTGCACTAACCAGGCAGTTTATTCAACCCTGGTACCGTGTTTCCCCGATAATAAAACACTGTCATATTTTTTTTTTCAGGACAAAAAAACACCATAGGGCTTATTTTCGGGGTAGGGCTTATTTTATTGACCTGCTTTTAATCCAACCATGGTCCTCAAGTGCTGCTAACATTATGGCACCTCATTGTTCCTCCTGCTGACATTATGACACCTCATTGTGATTTAGATAGGGCTTAATTTCGGGGGAGGGCTTATTTTAGTCAGTTTACTGTAAAATAGGGTAGGGCTTATTATCAGGATAGGTCTTATTATAGGGGAAACACGGTAGTTGACTGCCTGGGTAGTTCTCCTCAGTACGAACAGGGTATAACTGGGCAGCGTATATCAGAACAATATGCCATTTCATGTGACGCTACCACTTTTTCATCAACCCCTGCTCAGGGCCGTTGAGAGAGGGGGGAAGGGGGTACTCATTACCTGTGCCCAGAGCTGACAGGGGGGCAGTGATTGAGATTGATGGATTTTGGAGTTCTTTTTAACTGTTTATTGGGTAATCTGTAGTGAGAGCTGCTTTTATGTTTAAGAATTAGAAGCCTGTAGCCTGTCACTGGACTCTGCTCACACATGACCTTAATGATTTTCATGTATCCTGCTTGAACACATTCCTCCCCATGAGAAGTATACACACACACACACACACACACACACACACACACACACACTTTTGTCTCTGTAGGTCTAGTGCTTTCAATTTTCTAGGTATACATTCAAAGGATCAGGCAATGGTATACCCAATGGTATGAAAAATGTCCAGCAGTATTGTATGCCGCAAAGCGCCGGAAAAAAAGTGTGCTCATCAAATATGAGGGGGCCCCAGGAAGTTACTGTAACAAGCCCAAAATTTCTATTGGCGGCCCTGCCCCTGTTATGTGGTTTTCAGAATGACAGATAAAATTATCAATATGGTTAAACCACAGTGGCAGACACTTATTTTCAAGGAGATATGCAACCTATATATAGTTATAAAGTATCCATCCTTTGTCGTTCTGAAGGTTTAGGACTATGTACACTTAGTGGCTCTGATCCAGAGGTGAGCGTATGCCAAATGGTGTGACGTTTCTCTGCGATCTACTGCACATGCTCAGAAAAAAGCACACCCATCTGCATACAATACTAATCTGAGCTTAACTGAGACATATTATGCTTGCGTTCTTAGTTGAGGATACTCACAAAACTTAAGAGGATACTCACACAAGTAAACAGCGTGTAAAAAATAGCCTAGTTTTTTTTTATTTTTTCAAACACGTTTTTTTTATTTTATTGGAATTTACAGGAAATACAATATACAAACATGAAATGCGACAATCCACGGGGTGGGGGATGTATACATAGCAACAGTACTAGGGCAAACATCAAATGATCTGAAAGCGTCAATCGAGGTAGTACGGGAATGACATCAAAAAGTATCAGGTAACCATGGACTACAATGTGTCTGAGCACAGTTGCAAGGCAGGAGCGCGCATTTCACATGTAGGGAAGACAGAGAAAATGCCAAGGAGGTAGGGGAGGGGGGGGGAAACAAAATCAGGGAGAAAAAGAATAAAAGGGGAGAGGGAGAGAGTGGGGAGTAAACTCGGGGTAAGGATAATAGGGGGAGGGATGTCACACTGTCTGGAGCCTCCGACGCCCCAGGGCACTGGTCAGCAGGTCAGGGGTGGCGCAGTAAGAAATAGCCTAGTTTTAAACGTTTACCAAGGGGTAATATTGCATGAGCCTTAGGATTGCACGCAGCCAGTCCAGTACGCAAAATACATGCAGAGTTGAATTTGCCTCAGGATCAGGCCCAGTACCTGCATGCCTATTATTAAATAATATAAACTTTCTCTAAAACCCATTGTGTACCAAATATTTTAAATACAAGAAATAAGTAAACTGACCCAGTTGCTTCAACAGTTTCCAAACTTCTTTACTTCTTATTTAAGTCTTCTTCACTTCACACAAGGCTGCCATTATGGGCTACTACCAGTATAGTTTCTGTTATAAACAGAAACTCAGAGTTCTGAGATAGATCACACACTGATTGGTGGATGACCAAAACTATTCACCAATGATAAATATGCACTTGAGCAATACAGACACCGAGGGACAGCAGAAAGAGTGAGCATTGCCATTTGAGTGTAGGGAATGGTGGAGCACCTTACGTGACGGACAGCATGGACATGGGAGTTAGGATCATAAAACTTTACAATCTCAGACCTACACAGCTGCAGCAACTGAAACATTGGACATTTTTCAAGAATCTATTTATTGAAATTTTATTATACAGAGTTCAACAAGTACAGAATGTAACAAGGTAAAGGCAGATGATCCAACGACAAATACATACAACTGAAATTGAAATTCAGCAATACAGGGTCAACACATAGGAATGTACAAAAAAACAGTTGTATAATTCCGCAAATGTTGTAGAGAAAGTAAGGGCTTCCTCAAGGAGGGGAGCAGAAGGAGAAAAGAGAAGGAAAAAGAACCAGAGAGAACACAACACTGGGCAAAGGAGAGAAGATAGGGTGAGAAGAAAGAGAAAAGAAGGGTAGAAGGGGGGGTAGGGGATGAACAAGAGAATGGTGGAGACGAGACAAACAAGGGAGAGGGAAGGGGAAGTGAATTTTAACATGGATTTTAGTAAGGATGTTTTTTATGTTTAATATATTTCTGTTTGATGTATTGTATTATATTTGTATGCATTTCTTTTTAAGAACCCCAGTGAATAGATAAATTAGGCACATATGGTATTGCAGTTACTTGAGTAACTTAATAAATGATGGTGTGTGCTTCTGTTATTGCTCATGTTGTGAGTGAAAATTTAAATCATTTCTAAAACACACATTTCTGAAAATAAGTTCCATTTCTTTTTAGCCAAATGCCTTTCCAATCTGTGGACATATTTCTTGGACTCTACGTTTTCTAATTCTGCAATGGACAGTATGGAACATGAAAATAGGCTGTAGAGGTTCCTTCCTATGGAACGCAAAATGTTCAAAATGCAGATTTGTACATTTCTCCAGGCAGCAATTAAAGCTCAGATCATATTTCTTGTACACAGGAGAAATCTTGGAAAGCACTTTTAAATTTCATACAGTGTAGTCCCAATGCAAAGGGTTAAAAACATACCTCTTTCACTTTAAAACAGGAAATTTAGATATATTTATGACCACTTCCTTACAGTAAGGTCTGTGGATGACTTTTATTATGAGATATTTTATGTAACCACTTAAGCGCTGTGATGTAATATAATATTATATCAATGAAGAGGTGGAAAGGCAAAGTCCAAAGCACAAGTAAGGCTAATTTGCCAGAAAAATTTATTAGTTTTGGAAAATGTGTAAGTCTGTATAAGACAAACAAAAACAAAGACATTTGTGCATTCCTTATGTGTCCTGGATCCTGCTGCTGGTTTTCTTCTTAGCTTTGTTCCTGTTCTCTGCTCCGATATGAGCTTCTGCTGCAACAAGAGCCTAATAAAAGAGAGGGGAATGGACTAGAATTACTGCAAGAATATTGATACATAGGAAGAAATTAAAAGTCCTTTTACTGAGGAACAGAACTTTGAAAGCTAAATGAAGAAATAATAGAAAGTTGAAAAGGAGATTTTTTTCATCGTTAAATGTCTTTCTCTCAGGGACACCTGGGAGACACGGCTACAATGGGTTGGTGCTGTGGCTGTGGAGCTGAGCACTAGGTGGTTAAAAATAAAAAAACACCTCGGGAGAAGCTCCTCCCCTCGACAACCCCCTCCCTGCCTCAGTTTTATACCAGAAACCCCGGAAGGAGAGGAAGAAGGAGAAGCTTAGACAGAAAAGAAGGACATGATCGCACCCCACTATAATGAGCGAAGGGTTGGCGCACAGATGTCCCCCAGATGTCCCTGAGAGAAAGAGATTTAATGTGAATAAATCTCCTTTTCTCCAACGGGCCATCTGCTACAATGGGTGACATACCAAAGAGAAACCCTTTGGGCGGGCAAGCTCAGGAGAAGCAGAACTTAAAACCCTACAACCAAAGGAGGAATCCCCGGAGGTAAACACATGCAATTTGTAAAATTTTATAAAGGTATGAACGGAGGACCATGTGGCTGCTCTACACAGTTGCTGCACTGAAGCCTCCCTGCACGCCAGCCATGAAGAGCTAACAGAACGGGTGTAATGGGCCTAAAGTCCTAGTGGAACCTGCCAAACTGCTACCCTGTAAGCCTGCTGAATAGTAAGCTTAATCCAACGTGCGATGGTTTGCTTCGTGGAAGGCCATTCCCGTCTCTGAGCATCGTAAAGATCAAGCAACGAATCCAATTTCCTAAGTGGAGCCGTTCAAGCTAAATAAACTCGCAGAGCCCTGACCACATCCAGAGATTGAGGAATAGGAAACTCTTGTGGAGTGGAATCAGAAGAAGCCATGTACTGAAAAGCAGGAAGGACAATCTCCTGATTTATATGAAATCTTGAGGCGACCTTCAGAAGGAAAGATGGGACCGTACGTAAAACCGCCCTATGCTGGTGCAAAATAATGAACGGAGCACGACAGGATAACTCACTTTCAATACCCTCCTGGCTGAAGCGATGGCCAAAAGAAAAGCCAACTTCCAAGACAGATACTGAAACTCGACCGTCTCAAGAGGCTGTAAGGGAGGAGCCTGAAGGGCAGAGAGAACAAGAATCGATCGATCCCAAAAAATGACTGGTGGAAGAAAAGGGATTTGGATGTGAAGAACCCCCTGAAAAGAAGTCTGAACCTCAGGCAGGAAGGACAACTTCCTCTGGAAATACACTGACAAGTCTGAGATCTGAATCTTAAGTGATCCAACTCGAAGACCAGAATCCAAGCCAGCCTGCAGGAAATCCAAAAACCTAGCAAGACAAAAGGACAGCATTCGAAAACCCTTGCCTTCGCACTAGAAAATATAGGCACGCCAAATGCGATGGTAGACTCTAGAAGAGACCTCCTTTCTTTTGCAACCAAATTCTTCTTTGCAGCCAAATTCTTCTAATGGGGTCAGTGGCTCTATGACAAAATCCGTTTGTGTGGCCACATCGATATGGTAGGATTCTGTTTGTTTGGATTGATATTTTGTAGCTGGAACTACAAAATCCGTTTGTGTGGCCATATCGACATGGTAGGATTTTGTTTGTGTGGATTGATCTCTTGTAGCTGGATCCACACAAACAATATCCACATTCATCCTCTGCAACAGAGCAATGTCCTAAACCAGGCCATGTTTCTCCTTCACCATGCTATGTGGTTTTTTATTTTAAACCACCTAGTGCCCAGCTCCACAGCCACAGACCCATTGTAGCAGTGTCTCCCAGATGGAGGAAAATAAAATAGCTGAAAGACGTGCTGGTAAAAGACATCATTCACATGAGTAATTCCAGTGGACTGGAAGATGTAATCGCCCTGCATGATGTAGGGAAAAATTAGCTAACTACAGATCAGTGATCCTTAGCAGTACAAATAAAACTATAAAGACTGGCACCAGAGTAGGATCAAGACTGATACTGTGCATTGGAAATTGGAGACTGGAGCTTAAACCTGAAGAATAAGCCTGTAGCCTGGCATCTGAAGACTAAACTTTAGAGGATTGGACTCCCTCCCTTCTGCCCTTTTGGAATAACACCTATCATCAGGGCATACCTAAAGGCTCCTGGACCCAGGTGCTAAAGGTCAGCTTGCCCGACAACCCTTCCCCCCCTCACTTACAACAAAGATAACATTTAAAACTGTTTACATTTTAATCCATCACATACATTATGGTTTATCCTTGTGATTTTCCAGTTTATTACAGTTTTAGTACTGGGGGTGTCTGACAGATGCCTTTCCAGTACTATCATTTAGGCTTAGCGCCAGCAGTATTTCTTATCACCCCAGGGTTGACACTAACCCTAACCTCTCACTAGAGCCAGGTTACCATCATAAGTGATGGTCCACTTCTGCGATTGCTGCAGGGTAGTATTTTTTACTTAAAGTAACATCAGCGTGCATGGGGATGCAGACTGTGGTGTCCTATAATTATACAGGGGGAAGCAGACTGTGGTGTCACAATATTATGGACAAGGATAACCGAAACCTAATGTCTTAAATCCTGGAGGCTAGAGACTGAAACCTGGACCCTAGAGGTTGGAGTCTGGAGACTGGAACTTTGAGGCTGGAGGCCAACCTAGGGGGAAGCAGACTGTAGTGTCACATTATTATACAGAAGGAGCAGCCTGTGGTGTCATATTATTATACAGGGGGAAGCATACTTTTGTGTCACATTTTTATACTACAGGGGGCGCATACTGTGGAGTTACATTATTATATTACAGGAGGAGCAGACTCTGTGGGGTATATTTACTAAGCAGTGAGATTGCAGTGAGATTTAAAAGTGGGGATGTTGCCCATAGCAACCAATCAGATTCGAGATCACATTCTCCAATATGTAAAATGAAACAGAGGGCTTGAATCTGATTGGTTGCTATGGGCAACATCCCCACTTTCCAATCTCACTGCAGTCTCACGCTTAGTAAATATACCACAATGTCCTAAATACTAGAGGCTAAAGGGATTAAAATGAGGTAGCTTGGGGCTGAAACCTGGTCTCGAGACTGGAGACTAAAATTTTGAAGCTGATGAATGAATCTCTGATCCTCTAGCCTACAGAATCTTGGGCCTGGGGACTAAACTAGAATCTGGGGAATGGATACAAAAACCTGAAGATTAGGGAGGGGGAATTTAAAATGGAAACCTAAACCTATATTTACTAAACTGCAGGAATAAAAAAGACAATGTTGCAACCAATCAGATTCTAGCTTTACTTTTCCTATTACATACCTCCCAACATTGAGGGACGTGAGGTCGGGACACTTAAGCCCCGCCCCCGGACCGATCCTGGCTCCGCACAACTCCGCACCAGACCGCCCAACTCCGCCCCCGACCCGCATAAGCCTCGCCCCCTTTGACCGCCGCGAATCGCAGCTATATTAGAAAATAAAATAAAAGTGGTTTGTCCCCTTAGCGGGACAAACAGGGAATTGGGAGGGACAGCGGGACAGTCCACCAAAAGCGGGACAGTTGGGAGGTATGCTATTACATACTGAGAATGTCAGCCTGAGGAAAGGAAGCTAAAATCTTGATCTTTGGACGCTGGTGACCAAAACCTAGTCCTTGGATGCTGGACTCTGGAGATTGAAACCTGGTCCTTGGATGCTGCACTCTGGAGATTAAAACCTGGGCTTTGCATGCATATGGCTAAAACCTGGAGGCTGGGGGCTGCAGAATAAAATATATATGCTGTTTCATAACAGGAGAATAGAATTATAAGCTGGCAGTTGGAGACAAGACTTGACTCATACTAATAAGAATTCAAAAGTATTAAGTAAAAAAAACGTACATTAAAATATTTCTTTCTTTGTGAAGCGGGTTCTCACTGACTAAAATGCTGTACTAAGGTCATATGATGTTATACGTTGATTCATGGACTAAGCCTTATCTGTGTGGAGTTTGCATGTTCTCCCCATGCCTGTGTGTTTCCTCTGGGTACTCTGGATTCCACAAACTTAATTGAGCTGACAAAATTAAACCTAGTGTGTGAATATTAGGGAACTTAGATTGTAAAGTGTTGCCCTGTCAAAATAAGCCCATTTAAATCAGTGTACCGCATCCTATTAATACATTGAGGGATGAACCTGACTCGGTCACTCCTCGCAGGGAACATGTGATAGAAGAAATGCCTGTATTTCTGATAGGCTCATCAGTATTGTTTAATGAAATCGGTTCTTTGTCAAACAGCTTGAATGGCTGTCCTACAAACTAAGCAGCAGGAAACATTGATGTGTCTGTGTGAAGAAGAGAGAAGACACGTACAAAAATCTAAAGAGAAAAAAAAAACAATTATGTAAGTATAATAGAGATGGGGAGAGAGATATAATAGAGGTAAAATGGGGAGACAGGTACAATAAAGAGAACAGTGGTTAGAGGAGTATAATAGGGTAAACAGTAGCAGACTATTACAGTTCACTGTCAATCATTTTTTATCCACAAAATTAAGTTTATGGGTAGCAAACATATGTAGAACCTAAACAACAATAGATTTTATTATTTATAATATAACAGTAAAATTATATTGTTTGTAAAAAACTGTAATATGCAAATAAGCTTGTCAAAAAACCAATAAACAACAGAGTTTTTTTATAATGCTACTAGTCATATGGTATTGTGTATATGTACATAGGCAAACGCAGGGGGGGTTTCTGGGCAACCCTTATGTTGCTGTATTATATGTGGGTTATATTAAGTATTAGGAGGTGGCACACTGTATAAAATAAATTAAAGGTCTGACATTCTACAATGTGCGTGGCATATCAAGATTTAGGAGTGACACACAATATACATCAGTATTGTATGCTCCTTCACAGTATACAAATAAACCTAATATGTACTTATTATATATATA
>JABWIB010001157.1:33770-59154 GCA_016617825.1 Platyplectrum ornatum
CCTAGAATACTGTGTTCAGTTCTGGAGGCCATATCTCCAGAAGGACATAAATACATTAGAGAAAGTGCAAAGAAGAGCCACCAAAATGGTACATGGTATGACCAACAAAAACTATACAGAAAGACTNGAGNNACTAAATATGTANAGCTTGGAGCAGAGAAGGGAGAGGGGTGATATGATGGCAGCTTTCACATATATCAAGGGATGTCACCAGGTACAGGAGGGGGGCATTATTCAAAGAAAGAGGTGTAATAGAACGCGAGGACATGCGTATAAACTGGAGGGTGGTAGGTTCAGGGGAAATGTGCGAAATAATTACTCCATCGAAAGGGTAGTGGATAAGTAGAATGGCCTCCCATCAGAAGAACCAATGACGTTGTCATCATTATAGAAATAAACCACCATGTGGTTCATTACTGGGGGCTGGATCCCTTAAATGGAACCCACATCCAGTAATTGTTGTCGGGTCCCCAAAGGCTACAGGCCCCATAGCAGCCGCTACAGCTGTAGTTCTGCCCAAGTATAGGGCATAGTATCTGCATTGGTAGGAACATGTCTTTCCAGGGAGACTTGGCCGCTGTTCTTCCATACAAAGCTATGTCATTCTGATGGTCTATATAAAAACCTATGAATAAATAAATAATATATGAAAAATAATAAATAAAAAAGGTATATACAGCTGGATAAGTGTATTTCTATGTATCCACCCTGGGGTGCCGCAGCNCTTTNATNGGGGTGACGCGTAATGTTTTTCCGCCATGCGGAGCTACACAATATTTGAAGTATTTCTGTCTTTACCTAAATAGTTATTACACTATTTCCACTAAGCATAGGACGGCTGGGTAGTGATTCTGTCTTAGGGGCCTAGAAATAATCGTGGTGAAGGGTGCCAGGCACTGACAGAGCTTGGGAAGCATGGAGGACATACAGGCGTCCATGAAACTTGCTCACGTTCAGTTTGAGACGTAGAAACTTCTAGAAACGTCTCTTCATGCATTGCATTATGAGTGAACGGGATTTCTGGGGAGTGGGATATGTATTAGGTACACGTACAGGCTCCCCCGGTTACCGAGCACAGGGTAACACACAGGGGCAGACATGACACCCTCGCTCCCCCCCCCCCGAGAGGTCGCCAGAGGCTGCAGAGCGCGGCCAGTGACGTCACGAGGAGGCGGGAAGGCGGCGCTTCCCCGTGCCGCCGCTGGGTGTCGCTGCTCGCCCGCTGTGTGCGGCAGGTCGCGCTCTTCCCACCGTCGCTTCCATTGGAGCCGCTGGAGACAAATTGGCGCCATTTTGAAGATCGGGGGGAAGGCGACACGGTACGGGTGACACGGACGACTGAGAGGGACGAAAGAGGAGTCGCCGGGGCGGTTGAGGACCAACATTAACGGCTGCTGGCGAGTGAGGGTGAGAGGCCGGCGCCAGGCTGCAGGGCAGCGGCCTCCGGTGCGGGTGGTCCCGTTTACCGGTGATGTATGGGTTGCTCGGGGAGCGGCCCCGTGGCTGGAAGCGGCTGGCACTGTCATTCCTGTGCTGGGGATCTGGCGGGTCGCATATGCTGGATTGAGGTGGAGGAGGGGGGGGGGGGATTCCTCTGTAGTGTGCAGGCCGACCACTGGTATGCTGCCCGGGGGAGGGGGGGACATTCCACCCCCCTGACCCTCTGCTGGGGTATCTACCTTCATGTAGATGATTGCCCATCCATTCTCATGCATCAGTGTATAGTGATACTATGCATTGCAGCAATGTGTTACTGTCATTCTCAGGAGAAAGTGTACTCTAATTACAATAATGCACTTTATAATGCTCCAATGGCCATCTGAGATGTCACCTCTCTCCATGTACTTTATCAATCAATGAGTGGCCCCCAGAGAGTTCCCATGGGGCCCATTGCTCCTTCAGGGTTACTGTCACATTCTCCTGTTGTTGCTGTATAGGTGGGAGTCCTTGTATTAATGCTACTGCTCCATACCCTGTATATGATACTTCTGATGAAATGTATCTATACAAAGGTTAAATATTTATATCTATCTATGTATTACTGGAGCTCAGTCCTGTTCCCTTTCTCCCTGGGGTCTGCACTGTTTGTATATGGTAACACTGGGGGTCCTATGAGAGGTCAGTCTAATCCTTGTTGTGTACCAGGTCTGCCATACATTANAGTTCATGTCATACTGGGAGGTGGTGGGCTCCCATTCATTATCTGCCAGGGACACAACGCTTCTGCTCTCCTGCGGACTTCACTTTTATTTGGAGAGAAGCTGTTTTCCAGAGGCTCCTGTGTTATAGTTTATCATGTAAATATTCATTCATAAACACAACACTACTCCATTACGACAAGACGTAGAGTTGTGTTTACATTTCCTGTGACATGCATATGAATGATGCCAATCACTATTAATGTCAGTGAGATGCCTTTACCGTTACAGACCTTGTGATCACAGAATATGTATCCTACATCAGACCAGATCCAGATGTATGTAGTGCTGAACCTACAAATGGATGGGTAAAACCATGATGAATTGCAGGGGGGGTAAAATGAATGTCAGTGTTTGCATGCAGGGAGAATACTTTATTGTTGCATGTTGCACACAGATACTGACCAGCGTTACTGTTACACTGTTATTACACTTGTGCTGGAAACATCATCTCTCACCTGTAATACTGATTGCAATTAATTCATTTTACCTCCCCTGCAATTCAACATGGTTTTACCCACTCTCTCATTCAATAGTATGTAAAGCCGGCCATACACTATAAGATAAATTGTTCCAATCGTAAGATTTTTCAAGAGTGGGTAAAACCATGATGAATTACAGGGGAGGTAAATTGAATTAGTTGCATTCAGTATTACAGGTGAGAGATGATGTTTCCAGCACAAGTGTAATAACAGTGTAACAGTAACGCAGGTCAGTATCTGTGTGCAACATGCAACAATAAAGTATTCTCCCTGCATGCAAACACTGACATTCATTTTACCCATTTTACCTCCCCCCCTGCAATTCTACATGGTTTTACCCAATCTTTCGATTGGAACAATTTATCTTAGTGTATGGCCAGCTTAAGTCTGGATCCGGTCCATTGTTTCATTTTGTCAACTGTTTTCATAACATTAGAAAACATAAATATGGTTAAAAATAATTTGCAGACATTGGGTTTCATGGATGGTACCAGATATTATCCCCTTAAAAGCTTTGTTCTATAAACACTTCTAGTGTTTTTGGTGCAATATTCAGTTTTATTTGACAGAGATTGGAGTAGTTAATGAATTGTACCATGGTGACTGGTTTTTCTTTGCAAGCGTTTTTAATGTAGTGATGGGCAATAGGCTTCCCTCACTGATACCTTGTAAAGCTTGATTCACATACCTGGTGGTATTACATATAGGGGTATATTTACTAAACGGTGAGATTGGAAAGTGGGAATGTTGCCCATCAGATTCAAGCTCTCATTCTTCAGTGTGTAAAATGAAACTGAGAGCTTGAATCTGATTGGTTGCTATGGGCAACATCCCCACTTTCCAATCTCGATGCATTCTCGCCTCTTAGTAAATATGCCCCATAGTTGTACATGTCTGATGGAATGCTTTGCTGTATGCCCCCTCAAGCACATATGTGGTTGCTGGTTACCTTTTGTAATGAATGGAATATTGGTGTGTAATCTATTTAAGAAAATGTTTATAGAAGGGATGCACTAATCTTGGCCATAACATCAGCTGGACACTACTGGGTGTTAGACAGCAGGAGCCACAAAGCTCGGCTCACATTCTTACTACTTTACAACCTCTGCAATCTGACATGAATGAAATAATACACGTGGAAGGTGGTTTTCACAAGATGTAGGTAGGTTACATGTAGGTTTTATTAATGAAATGGGTCCTTTGGAGCGATGTTTGCTATTAGAATTTTGCGCATTCTCCTGCAGATTCCTGTCCCTACAGATGATTCAGGTGCCCTGTAGTCCTGCATCACTCTAATAATTTTCTCTGCATTGTATGTTTGTATAGCTGAGAACATGATAGCATGGAAGGTTTGGTAAATCTGCACATAATAAACTACTCGCGTGGCTATATTTGCTGCGCTTTAAGAGTGGAAAAGTAGGCATTTGCCCATGGCAACCAGTCAGATTCTTGCTGACATTCTGTAGCATGTAATATGAGTGACAGCTAGATTCTGGTTGCTATGGGCAACGTCTCCACTGTTCCATTCTTACAGTTCAGTAAAACTAGGCCATAATATTGCTAATTTCCTTTTTTTTTTTTGTATCAATGTCCAGCGAGTCATCTCTTAATGACATGATTAGTACATTCATATGGACTGTACAAGTAAGGCCAATATATCTTGATTTTCTGAACATAATAACAATGATTAATAAAAAGGCAATGCCCGTGTCTGTGCAGTGTCTTTGCCCCCTGTTACTTAGCTGATTTCCCGGTTGGGTCATTTTGCGTGATATTAATTTCCACAAATCTGAACTGCTTCCCCTCACTCCATCAGCACATCAAAAACGTCTAACACCCCTTTCCTCCACATTTAACTTAGCTGGTGCCTCTAATTCAGATCCCAGCCACCTTATCGCCTCTATAGCATTTAAATTTTACTCCTCTACTTCTGGATCTCTAGAAACGCCCTGATTCCTGGCTTTCGCTACCTCTCTCCTAGGACGTGTGGCCCAAACTCTTACAAATGTTACCACTTGCCTTGTGATCCTTTCTTCCTCCCAGTTCACTTTCTAATGTTCTTTTCCCCACCTCTTATAGTGCGTGGCGTCGACTCAACAAATGTTACCGTCGTGATGACTGTCATTCCCTTTATGCTCCTAGTTGGGGACAATGCATCATTTAACACCTGGTGCTGCAAAAGCATACTTATTACGCAGGATGTTGTAGACACTGACACGAGATAAATTTGACCTTCCGCACATGCAATTCTACACAGTGTGCTCGCGTCTCTGACGCCTTGATTTATGTAAAATCCATATTGAGGTCGGGCCCATGCATATTTCCACGCAGGGACCAATCGGTGTAATCGGCAGTGGGCAGATCGGGAAGTTAGACTGGCGCTCTCCCAGCGCGCATTCTGTTCCTGCCAGCAGTGAGAGCGCTGACAGTGGCTGAAGCAGCTTTACACAGCAGGGGTCGTTGTATTTATTATATAGACTAGTGATTGTAAACACACTGTATCAAGTTCTATGTCAGTTACATACAGTGATTTACATGCAGCATCTCAGTCCGTTTTGCAAAGTTACTTCTTAATGATGAGTGACAGGTCTCTACACACTGTTTATTAATATCGGCAACATTNAGATGTTGCCCATGGCAACCAATTAGATTCGAGTTCACATTCTCCAGTGTGTAAAATGAAACTGAAAGCTTGAATCTGATTGGTTGCCATGGGCAACATCTCCACTTTCCTATCTCACTGCAAACTCGCGGCTTAGTAAATATACCCCCACGTTATCATTTAATTTAATTGCCGCAAAAAAAAAATACTCCTCTTTGGCAAGAAAATACTCCTTAAAAATGCTATGAGGAGTATTTTTACTCCTGTTGAAAAAATGTTGCGTGGTCACTGATTCTACATGTATTTCCAGTTCCCTAACTTACCACAGCACCTGCCTAATCTGCTCTTCTGGGATCCGGTAATGTTTACTAACATTACTAACTTATTCGAAATTGCACCAGTACCGGACCAGACACCTACAACAGGAGCATTCGTGATTGTCATGCATTCTGCTTCATCAGTATTGTATAATACCCTGGGTAAAGTTTGAAATTAAAATGACACCACTCTTTGCGTTTGATACAACATTAATTTGAGTTTTTGGGGTTAAGTAAAAGACATACAATAGGACTTCATATTACATGCACTAATTCAGTGGTTTCCCACTTTCCCCAACTTTCTCATTTTGAGGCATCCTTAGGGTCTCAATATGACTATTTATTCAAATAGCCGTCATATTTATTCAAGAAGAGTCAGGAGTGGTAGTCAGTCTACGGATACGCACTGCGGGGTAAAATGTGGATTCGATCATTTCTGGTGGTCAGGGAAGTGGAGAGAGCAAACCAGGGAGCCCAAACTGGTGTTGCAGGAGTTTTCAGTACCATGAATATAGGAAGAGCACAATAGGAAGGTCCAGGGACTCTTCAGGATTGGGAATGAGAGACGAGAGGATATGAGGGATGATCCTCAGGCAAGTCCATCACATGTGAAGGAAGCAGCCAGTTTGACTCCAGCCTTGTCAACAAAGAGGAGACGCTGCAAAGTTAATGCGCACTAGGCGGTCCAGGGTGTAGTGCCAATGATAGTAGATTTTGTATGCGTTTTCTTTAACAGCCCCTATGAGAGTATCACAGTACCCCAGGGAGCCTAGGCACACCGTTCAGGTACCACTAGACTAAATACATAACTCTGCTGGACAACATAAGTCCATATATATTGTCTGGAGCTACAATATGAAGCGCTAGTCAGGACATTTATGAAGTTCAATACCTGAATGCTTTAAAACTGAACAGGATAATAGTAAGAGAAGACATAGTATGAAACATTATATGTAAAAGGAATTACTGTAACCTTAATCAAAACACATAATACTGCCTAGAATGCAAGTATGTGTGTATAGCAAATAGAAATGTCTGGTTCTATCAAGGTGTTTACTCCCAGGTTCTGATGTTCCTGAAATCAGTGTCTGTTTGTCAGATCTGTCCTTTGTCCTCTCCAGTATAATATAGATACTTGTTGCTCAGCACACGTCATGTAAAGTATTGGTGTAAATAATTTGACTAAACAAATATGAAAATGTAAGTATAAGTCATGCTTTGTAGTGTTCATTGTTAATGGATTCCTACACTCTATATACTTTATATTCATGGACTGTTCATGGCATGAAAAATCATCTTCTGCAGGGGGTGCTAGACTATTTCTGCCACTCTGCTGTAAAAATACTATTTCTCATGTTTCTCTGCCATACAGGATGGGGGCGGTGTGGATGGTATTGTCTACTTTGTTTCTGTGCCATAGCTGTTAACCATGGTTTCACTTACTTAGAAGAGGGGGACAGATGCGGAGGCCCATTGAAATAACTTAAAGGCATTAAAATGGAATGCATGGGCAATGCTGTCCCGACTGTTTTAGGAATATAGTCCTGTAGCTCTATCGACAATACCAGAGGTCATCAAGCACCTTTCACCTGCATTCTGGCCATCCCTTTCTCCTCTGGTACAGACTGGACCTCCTGTTGTCATTGTATTTAAATAATACACTGACAGAAATGTGTTCCTGTGCAACCAATATAAGATAGTGTGGTATTTCATCAAATTTGCTTTGCCTTTTAAGATCTGGTGTATCTCTTTGTCTGTTCTGCCAAGTGGAACAATACATCAATAAGTAACACGTTTAAAACTGATTTTATGTTAGAATATCAAGAAGGGTTCAGTTGATTAGTCTGTAACATGTTAATCTGTGGACTGGAGCCAGAATCTTTGCACATACAGGGTCTGGTCTATCCAGAGGTGTGTGTATTAGCAGAAACTCTGCATGGGATAGGAGGCAGGGATAAAGGCGGTGTAAAGGCTTGTTATATCCAGAACACACTTATTTAAAGCAATACTATTTATTAAAATTAATATAAACTTCTACTGCAACTATTTAAATGGGAAAAACTCCTCTTTTTCTCATTTAAGAGTTGATATGCGCAGGCAGACGGATGGACAGCAGGGCATCTGAGTTGCACATGCATGAAAATCGGCTCTGGATCAGCTTCTGTATGAGGATATAATGGTGTACTTATAAATACATAAAACATGTGTTGAAGCTGCAACCCGGCTCATTTGCTGAAATACTGTTACATTTCTACCTTTTAAAAAGCTGACTTTCTGTGAAGTTATTTTGTTTAAACAGTTCATAAAATTTTTACCCAGCCATTATGTGTGTATCATACTCCGTTCACACAGACTACCCTGGTAAATCTGTTTTTAACGAGCAGGGTTGTCAGCTGTGGATCTGAATTACCCTGGTAATTAACCCTGTTCACAGTGCTGAATTACCCTGGTAATTCACAAACTACCCTGGTAATTCACCGTTCACACAGAACCAGGGTAGTTTTAGTAATTTTAGCGCCGTTCACACAGAGCACACTACCCTGGTAGTTCATTTAACCCGGGAAATTGGCTGAACGGGGTAACAGAGAGGGTTATACCACATTCAGATAAAACGCTGCACTTGGTGGTAATCTGAACGATACATTTTCAGATACCCGTCTGTTACACAGTATAGAGAACCTTGTTAAAGGGACTAATCACTGGCTTACATGTGCACAAAATGACCCCTGCCTTAAATATTTTTAGCAATTCTAAAAACATGATGGGCTGTGTAAATTACAGACCATGTGCTCATGATTCTGCTAGTAAGAACACAGGTGGTAATCTGAACGGTGTCAATCAGGGATATTACTATAGATTCCAGGGTAAAACTGGCAATCTGAATGGGGGTTTGAAGTCCTGAGCCCTGGTTAATAACCTGTGTTTTTCAGGACTGGTAATCAGAACATAGCGTTGGATAGCTTTAAATCTAGCAGCACATTCAAGGTGTACAGGTAAAAATAATCTATAAACTGGTTCTGCTGTAACAGCCATCCTGTTGCATGTCTGGTAAAAAGCTATATATTATATAAGGATATTTTATATAGCCATGCCCCTTGCTGATGTGTTTTTGGTTTCTTTTTTTTCTTCTCTCTGGGTTTGTTGGCTCTCTATAAGAATGGGGTATGTAAGTTTAGGGAAGATTACAAATTTCTCCCTAGAATTGAGTGTGAGATTGTTCTGATTACTAGTCATAACGGCAAGGTACTATAATGTCTAGTATTGTGGATTAGGTGCTTTTTGCAGCATCTATAAACAGTGCAAGTGTTGCATATATTAATCCCAGTAAACGTTCATCTTTCCATCCCGGCAAAACCCAGTTTTAGCCGTGGGAACTTCTTATGTCCATGAAACCTGTTCAGATTCTGTGGACTTGGGATTTTCCAGGAATATCTCAGGTTTTTACCAGTGTTTTGGAAAAGCCCAAATGGTGCTAATCACTGAAATAGATGAATCCATGTGTCTCTACTTTATGTTTTAAATTTTTTGGCAATTAAAGAAATGAGGACACTGGACACTCGTTTTCACCCCCCCCCCCCCCTTCCAGGTGCTTCCCACCTGGAAGAAATATACTCTTGGCCGAGTCGCATGTGAGCTTTGCCTACCGAAACCTCAATTGTGATATGGTGAGGGTGTCTTAAATGTATTAAATGTTTGCAATGTGTGGGTCCTAGTGGTTCCAGGGAGCTTGAGCATTTTTTTATTTTGCATTCTAGGGTTCTTTTTCCATTTATTTAATGTTTTTTTTTTAGATTAGTTATAAGCACGGTAGAAAATATTAAGTAGGTTGAAGAACTTGGTAAGCTTGTCTGTCCAGAAGAGTTTTAAGGGGGCTCTTAGTTTTTAGAGGATAATCTTAACAGGTGAGCAAGGTTATTCTAGAGAGTGGGTGCAGCCCGGGAGAAGTCCTGTAACCTGGAGCATTTGTTTAGAGTAGTAGATAGTTGTAGATCCTGTGACAATCTGAGAGAATAAGCTGGGATATATCTTGAGATGAGTGAGGATATGTATGCAGGTGCAGTGTTATTAATGGCTTTGTAGGTTAGCAGAAGGGTTTTGTATTTAATTCTGTAAAGTGCAGGGAACCAGTGTAGAGACTGATAGAGTGAAGCCACACTAAAAGAGCATTTTGCACAGATTATTCTGGCTGCTGCATGTAATATAGACTAAAGGAGACTCATTTTATACTGGGTGAGCGTTGCAATAACCAATTTGGGTGAAGACTAATGCATGAATGAGAGATTTTGCCGTGTGAGGTATTTACGTATTCTAGAAAAGTTTTTTTTAAATATAACAGGATTTAGAAACCGATTTGTGTGTGGAGTAAAGGACAGTTAAGCTAGGCACATACGGTAGGATAAATAATCCAATCTGGACCCCCTTTTTTTTTTTTTTAAATTGGAAGCTGCCATACACAGTACAATAATGGTATGGGGGGAAAAAAGTGGACCTTAATGGCAGGATTATTACAAGTGGGCACACACTGAATGATTATTTTTTTTTTTTTAACCTAAAAAATGATTTAAGATTGCGCAGACCAAAAGATCTTTGAACGATAGCGGTCGATTGTTTGAAAAAATTGTTCACATACGCTGAATTTAATTTGAACTATTTATCTTGCTGTGTGTGCCTCTTTAACACCTGGACGGGGAGCTTTATGAGCAGGAGTTATCTCCGCATTGTCAACCAAAATGAGGGCCAGATGGGTAACTTTCATTAACAGGTGGAAAGATGAAGTTTGGGATGGCGGGAGGACATCCAACACAGTTGGTGAGAGATGTGGATGTTGTGTATAATCCACATAGAGATGACTTTATTATTTGTCTAAGGTTGGTGGTGGTATAGATGGAGAAGAGCAATTGACCTAAAACTGAGCCTTGTGCTGCTCCAACAGACAGGTGAATCCAGAGAAGCGAACACTGAAAGAGCGAAAGATAGGATATAAACCAGTAGAGAGCTGTGTCCTGAATACCTAGTGATATCTATAAGTATGTGCAGTGAGTGATCAGCTGTATCAGAAGCAGCATTAAGATCCAGGAGAATTAGGAGAGAGTAGTGACCTTTTGGATTTAGCAGTCATTGGGGTATATTTACTTTCATTACCAACACTCCACGAAATGCACTAACCAGGGTAGTGACTCAATGGGGTATATTTACTAAGCCGCGAGTTTGCAGTGATACTGGAAAGTGGAGATGTTGCCCATGGCAACCAATCAGATTCAAGCTTTCAGTTTTATTTTGCACACTGGAGAATGTGAACTCGAATCTAATTTGTTGCCATGGGCAACATCTCCACTTTCCAATATCACTGCAAACTCGCGGCTTAGTAAATATACCCCATTGAGTCACTACCCTGGTTAGTGCATTTCGTGGAGTGTTGGTAATGAAATCCTAACTTAAGTGGATCCAGAAGATTGTCTAAAGAACATGTAAAGTAGGCAAGACTCTCCAGCAGTTTAGATGGGCATGGAAGTTGAGAAATGGGACAATAATTAGGAGAGTTTGGGACTTTTTTTTTTTTTTTGTAGTGAATGCTGAAGACTGAACGGTACCAGTGGAGAGAGATTGTAGTTGGGGCTGGAATAAGCACAGTTTATAGACTTTGACTAACTTGTGATGGTACAAAATCAATAGGGCATGTAGAAGAGAAAAAAAGAGCAAATACGTCCTTGTCATTTGTGAGATTGCAGTGGGGATGTTGCACATAGATTCAAGCTCTCATTTTCATTTTACACACTGGAGAATGTGAACTTGAATCTGATTGGTTGCTATGGGCAACATCCCCACTTTCCAATCCCACTGCAATCTCACCGCTTAGTTAATACACCCCATGGTGCCTGAGTGCCACATTGCCTTTATTTGCACCAGGCCAACTAGTTTGAGTAAGACACGAATCAGCATGAAGGTGCCTCCAATTTTCACCTCTCCATCCCTGAGGCCTTTCTTATGGATGCTTCTTCTGGCTCGTTTTTATTTTTATTTCTTTCTGCCTCTCTGGTATTGCAATAATGACAAGGTATTGAGTGAATGAAAAACAGAAGGTGAATAACATTACTGTGTTTCCCCTATAATAAGACCTATCCTGATAATAAGCCCTACCCTATTTTACAGTAAACTGACTAAAATAAGCCCTCCCCCGAAATTAAGCCCTATCTAAATCACAATGAGGTGTCATAATGTCAGCAGGGGGAACAATGAGGTGTCATAATGTCAGCAGCACTTGAGGACCATGATTGGATTAAAAGCAGGTCAATAAAATAAGCCCTACCCTGAAAATAAGCCCTATGGTGTTTTTTTGTCCAGAAAAAAAAATAAGACAGTGTCTTATTATCGGGGAAACACGGTACATAATTTTATATATTTTAATATGCACTATATAACTTACAATATGATCTTACATACATTTAAGATTGAGCTTTGTAACACCATAACAATCTGTAAAACGTCAGAAAATAGAGGTGTGTAAGAAATCAATGGTGACACATCGCTATCGCATATTGCATCTCTGTCACCAGTGAGTGGACAAAACAGGTGGGTGAAGGGATGGGATGGGGATGAGTAGGAAGTAATTACGTGAGAGAGGGTGTTAGGAACAATGGGCGAGGGCTAAAGAGAACAGGGGGATGGATGTGGTGGGATCAGTAAACACCATTCAATACCACCTCAGCATTCCCCAATAGTGAGACAAAACTAGGTTGGATTTTGGTGGGCAGGAGCACTATTATTATTTTGTTATCACTGAGTGTTACATTGGTTTTATTGGGATATTTTTTTATGCCAGCAGTCTGGTAACATTTTGTGAGAAGAACTGTTTCTGAATACCACTTACATGTTGATTTATTTCTTTGGCAGCCATTTCTATACCTAGAATTACATGGTAAGGGGCTGATCAGAGTCGCAAATTTAAAACTGGAGCGCGATGACTGCAAATTTTATTTTATTTTGGTTTTAGTTTAGTATTCTGGATTAATAGTGGTCGGTATGGCTTATTGCACACAATGACTTTCAGCTGTTTTTCTGAAACTATATATTCTGTTAACACATTTTAAATGTGTTAAATCTGGATGGTGCTGCCCCAGGCAATGGAACGCCAAGAGGCTACAGGTAAAGCTGGCCATACACTACTACGATTATCACTGCCAGCACGAGGGAGCCAATAAACGGGGCGATAACCCCCTGAGGAAACTCACATTTTATACCTGGGACTGTCTGAATGGGGAGGGAAATCCTCCTCTGGTCGGAAAGCCTGTCAATCAGCACAGGACTTATTTACCCATTGATACTCTCCTCTCACTGCTATGGATGCCCTGTGCTGAAGGTATAGTAAGTGTGTGTGTGTTTTTTTTTTTTTTTTTGTGTAGTGTAAAAAAATCGTGTTTCAGACACCATCGAAATTTCCATCCGATCAGACAATTGGGCCCTAGCATTTTTCTGGTGTTTTATTACCATTGGAAAAAATAATCTTGCCCACACACTAGGGTGATTTCTAGCAAGTTAACTGAATTTGGGCTGGTAATTGTCCCAGTGTGTGGCCAGCTTTAGATGTTTAAGCTCTTCCCCTCCCTACTGTGTAACCCTAATCTTCCCCTGTTCCACTGGCAGCTGTCATAGTACCCATTCATAAAAATTCTACTGTATCTGTCAAAAATGTGTGTCACAGCGACAATAACTGGGGAAATTTACTAAGGGGTGAGTTGTATATCTCACCTAGGTGAGTTTGCCATTACTATTTACTAAGCGGTGAAATGATCTCTATTTACCTATCTCTGGTGATGTCCTCGCTCTTATGCGTTTCACCATGTTGGGAATTGGGGTTCGTGTTATCACCTGAAAAGATGAATTGAACTCGCCAAACTAAAAAGGTGTCCTTCCCATGTGAATTGGCCCATATCGACCAGTATTCCTTATCTGCTTATGGAAAAACCTATAAAAATAACACGTCCAAAATAGACACTATGGGGCCGATTCAATCCCCTTCGCGACTATTTTTTCTGCCTTATGCTGTTTGCGTAAGGCAGAAAATCTCGCGTTTTTTCGTTCGCACCTCATAGAGGTGCGAACAAAACTCCGCGAGATTTCACTCCCGTAATAGACGGGAAAAAGCGCACTTCGCGCTTTTTCCCGTCTTCGCACGGGATTGAATCGGCCCCTAAATTACAAATACCACATTACCACATACCAAATACCACAAGTACCACATGCGCGCAAACTTTGTAAAGCAGAAAAATGTGTTTACATTAAATATTTGCAAAAATAAAAGAAAAAAAATGATTAACTCCCTCAAATTAGAATTTAAACATGTTCACAGTAATATTTGTAAATTAATATTTGCTGCTTTTTTTTTTTTTTTTTGGTCCCAACTTGCTGAAATCTGAAAGTGTGTGGCTTTTTAATAGGCGTCACTATCACCTCCATCTCTAATTTCCATACATGAGGGAAAGATGACACAAACACCTCAACCAAACTCACCCGGGAGGTGAACTCTCCTCATAGAGAATCCATCATTTCGAACACGGCAGGCGAGTGTGAACGAGAGGAACTCCACGTCAGACTCCTTTTAGTAAATCTCCCCCCCCCCACCCGGTCTCACATGGGGTAATGTTTTGTTTCTACCCATGTAGTATTCACACTACACCTTTGCTCTCTGATCATTGACTTTTACGCCAGCTTTGAATTGAACCCTAGTTTAATAACTTGGGATAAACCTTCGAACTGCAGAGTATACAGGTTCAATCTTGGAATGACCTGGGTTATTGCATGGCCATTTTACACAGACTCACAATCTGGTCCATGTCTCGACCTTGAAGGGGTGTTGCAGATTAAGCATAAAGCTATACAATATGTGAGTTCCATGAGCAAATACACAGTATTTTCCTACACACAGAAATAACATTAATCTGCTGCTCACATTGTCCCGGTCATGAAATCTGTGGTCTGTGAACATCCATACCCCATGTTCTCCATAACAAAGGGAGCCTGCATCTGTTGGAGAGAGACAACAAACATAAAATATCAACTTAAAAAACGACATCCCAGCAAGGAGCATGGCCGTATTAAACATCCAGACACAGCAGTGTTTAATCTATTGGCTCTTTTCAGATTTGCAGCAGGATGTTACAGCCGTCACTTTACAGATGGGAAATGAGATGCAGTTACCCATACTCCCTAGATGTGCCAGAGGCTATTGTATCATAATAATCTCCCACCCCCCGTGCAGAAATATAGGTTTAAGTATTCATAGAAATATTTAGCTGTCTGTAAATATTCATAGAACTAATGAATCCCAACTTCCTATGCAGAAACTGGTTAGTGTATGCAGGTCTTGTCAGCCTCCTGCGGGATCATTAACATGATGTGTAACCTGTCATTTCTTTATATGAAAAGCAGGGTTTATTTTAGCTGTGGTGACCCACAGAGCTAGGTCAATGGCACTTCTGCAAACCTAACTGGTTTCGAGAAAGCTTGTATGGGCGCTGAGAGGTTGCTGTGTTGGCAGTTTTGTCTTTCTTTATTGTCATTGTGACCATGGTGCCAAAAAATCTTTCTAGTGTTTCCATAATATTACCCCTAGCACCCATAAAATGAGTGTAAAATCCATAGGTAATGCTGATCACATGACCAGTGCGCCCATGACACTGACAAACCTTTGTATCAGCTGTCACGGAACTCTCAGATGATGCTTCAGCCCCATCCACATGATAGGTGAGAATGGCAGCCCCATAGTTTTCATGGTCGCTAAGCCGATTGCTGATGGTCCCAAGTGTAAGTCTAGCGGGTTAGGCTCCCTGTTGGATTTCTCACTGGTGGCCCATAACAGGTTCCCTTTTCATCATACTTCCACTTGATGGATTTGGATATCACATCACATTCCAATGTTATACAGGACTGTGCAGATTCATAGCCCTTAAAATGGCAGCACTTGCAAGCCCACTTTCGTCCAGTATTGAAGTCTTCGGCGCATCCCTATGCTACACATACACTGAGCAATAAAAGCCTCTCTAAACATATACTGTATTATTTGCTTTTTAGTCTGCATACCTTCAAAACTGGGTGATGTAATGTGTCTGACCATTTATGAATTCATTTATAATACAACTTGAGGAGCACTATCAGAAATTTGCTGTTTCATCATTGTTATCAACTTAATCAATACAAACTATAAATGTATAGGGAACACTCTGGTGGGATTATTGGATCTAATGGTATACATAATATATATTGGACTCAAGCTACCTGTTTTGCCGGGTAGAAAGCAAAAAGATGCCCATGTCCCAATATTTGGACCTTTTGGAAATGAATCCTATTTATAAGGCAATCTCTTGGATTTGGAAATTGATGGTGTGAGCCCCTATTCCCTCAGTATTTAAGTCAAAATATGTGTGACTGCAGGTATCTGCGCTGCTTTATCAGTATCTTACTCTGATGTCATGCAGTGCATAAAAAACTTTCAATTTAGACTTTGTATTTTAGCAGCAACCTTGACCTACATTATTGGTGTTGTAAATTCACTTTAATTTATGAAATATATATAATATACCAGCAGGTATTTAACAGATGTTATAAGCTATAAGAAACTGTCTGACAACTTAGAAAAGACAAAGGGTGCGATCTGAAGTATTACTGCAGCCGATTTAACTCTACTTAACAACATAAATCCAAAACCTGAGCATTATTCTTTTTTGTCTCTTCATAAAATCCTTTATCTTTTTTCTGTTTGCAGCGATAGTAGCACTCTGCCGCCATGGCTCATACAAAGTCGAAAGTCCATGATGGGAAAATCACATATCCACCTGGAGTCAAAGAGATCTCCGACAAAATCTCTAAAGAGGAAATGGTTAGACGGCTGAAGGTGAGATTTTAGCTCGTCGCCTCTATTGTTATAATCCGTTCCCCTGTACTTACTACTAGTCCAGTAGTAAAGCTGACATTTAATAGCTATTATCGGTTTGTCTTGCAATAGATGGTTGAAGCTGTGGTGTTACACTGCTTTTTGTGTGTGTGTGTGTATATATATATATATATATGTATGTATATAATGTGTGTGTATGTATAATTTTTTTACATTTTTTTTTTTTTAACATGTAGCTTTCAATGCCCCAATTATATTAAGGTCTTCATTTATTTTTTTCTGTTAAACACTGGCCTTATGCATTATATTAATGAACAGGTACCTTATTGTAAGCTGTTCTAATGACTATACTATATTACACGGCTCTTAGATCATGATAATGGGAAACCATTTCTCACTGTTACTATTCTTTGTTCTCTTCGTTATGGGTTCATTTTGTGTATCCTCCTTCTCCCTAGATGGTTGTAAAAACCTTTATGGATATGGATCAGGACTCTGAAGAAGAAAAGGAGCACTATTTAAACCTTGCACTTCACCTAGCGTCTGACTTTTTTTTAAAGCATCCAGATAAAGATGTCCGCTTGCTTGTAGCTTGTTGCCTTGCAGATATTTTCAGGATTTATGCCCCCGAGGCTCCATACACATCGCCCGATAAACTGAAGGTAATTTTTACATTGCACTTCTATAACCTTTATTGGTATTGGGCAACCAAATCTGTGGTATACAAATGTCCAGGTCTTGCATGATTAACGTTTTATCAATCCATCAACGTTTGCAGATTGCCTGCCTTTTACCTGTAGAAAGGAATAATCTATATAAACTTGTAGCTTAACTAATACTATTAACGCACTGTTTCTGTAGGATATATTTATGTTCATAACACGACAACTGAAGGGTCTTGAAGATACAAAAAGCCCCCAATTTAATAGATACTTCTATTTACTTGAGGTAAGTTTACTGGTTTGGGATTTATATTTACTAAGTGTTTTTGTTGTCCAGTTGTAAGGTTTAATTTACATAATGCCGCATTTTATACCTTTCACAACCAGAATATTGCCTGGGTGAAATCTTACAATATATGTTTCGAGTTGGAGGACAGCAATGAGATATTCACACAGCTGTATCGGACATTATTTTCAGTGATCAAGTAAGTGCAATAAAGTATTAAGATAAATGTTGTTAAGGACTTAATTGTGTGTTTTGGATTTTACATAACTGTATGGAAATGTAAAATTAAGAAAGATCTGTTTATAAATTACAAGTTATAATTTATATTCTGCTTTGTATTAAGTGTATCTACTGCCCAATATCTTTTAAAAACCTGATCCAAATAGCAGAATTCTGACACTCTTTGATAGTGCAGGCCACATGCAGAATTTTGTACGGGTCAGGGGCCGTCACTGATGCCAGCACATAATGTACGATTACCATACATCCCTGCTCCATTGTGGTAGTCTGCATGTAGGTTCCAGATCCATAGTCAGTTAATTATTATCAAAGCACCAAATCTGTAATGTAGTATTGTGTCATATGATTAGGAATATTTTTCATGGTGTAAACTGATTTACAGTAGTAAATCAAGAGCATATTTTATTGTTGTTGCTTGATAATGTTTAAGTAATGTAAGCAGGTGTTATAGGTAAGCTAATGATAAAGGAAAATGTCTCACCATTTTGTGTCTTCTCATTTTTATCTCTTATTTCAGTAATGGGCATAATCAGAAAGTTCATATGCATATGGTAGATTTAATGAGCTCGATAGTATGTGAAGGAGATACAGTTTCTCAGGAATTGCTTGATACTGTCCTGGTAAATCTCGTTCCAGCACATAAGGTACTGGTATTTGTATAAATTGTTGTTGTTTTAAATGTAACCATCTAGATCAGAATCACTGGGATTGTGATTAATTGTCTTAACTAGTTTTCTGGTTTTCTTTACAGAATCTAAACAAACAGGCTTATGATTTGGCAAAAGCATTGTTGAAGAGAACTGCTCAAGCTATTGAACCTTACATAACAAACGTAAGTTACAGCTACTCACAGCGCTAAAATGACTGAACAGATTTTTTCTTTTTTTTTGTGCTTGTGGGGATTATATATTGTGACATCTTGGCTCTAATGAACAGTCTGTGTACAAAAGCTCGTATAGAGTTTATAGAGATTTCATTTCATACACCTGGCTGGCAAGGTGATTCTGGGTACAGCTCAATCTCCTGTACGTTCCATCGCAAAATTGTGTCGCACACTTCAAAAAGTATCCTTGTCTTATTTACATTGGAGCAATTCTGTGCCCTGAAATGTTTTGGCATACCATTTAAAGGGAAGGTTTACTATTGCAACAGGGGAGATCACATGTTCACCATATGAATATCTACTGTAAGATTTGTGTTTGTAGTTTAGTTTCTTGTTTGCACAAAAATCTAATTTGTTCCTTTTCTTCCCCTTCCCATATGTTTTGCAGTTCTTTAACCAAGTTCTTATGCTTGGAAAAACTTCGATCAGTGACTTGTCAGAGCATGTGTTTGATCTGATACTAGAGTTGTATAATATTGATGGCCACTTGCTACTTTCTGTCTTACCTCAGTTGGAGTTTAAACTCAAGGTAACTAAAACCCATTCTTGGATATTTTTATTTTATTTTTTTCATGACGGGTAATTTTGTGTTTTAAACCACGAGCTTAATTTATATAGGTTTACATCCAAAATGCAAATAAAATATTGATTGCTTTGGATGATTGTATTTTGTTTTACATTTTTATTTTGCTTTCCTTTTTATTTTTTGTTGCACAAACGTTTACTAAACCACAGTCAAGTGTTGGAGTGAGTTCAGTTATTATCCGTTTCTAATTATAAATTAAAAGATTACCTTTTTGCCTATTTATCAATAATATAATCTACTTTCTGGACACTCCTGTATGTTTTACTATACCCTGATCAACCAATGATATAAAATCACCTGCCCTAACAGTGTAGGTTCCCCTCTGCTGCCAGTACAGCTGTGACCTGTCTAGACATAAACTCCACAATACCCCTGAAGAAAATGCACCAGATCCAGAGTTTGATAATAACTGCAAAACAGGTGCAAGTGTGTAGACCATGGCAAAACCAAACACTGAACTGCTGGGGGAGGCAAGTATAAATAGGGAAAAAAGATTAAAAGATTAGTTGAAAATAGTGTTCTCAATTTACAAATTTTATATAAAGTTTTGTGCAAAAGCAAGGTGTTTTCTCTGAATGAAATAGGATTTGCTCAGGTCTACGCTTCCACCTGGGAAAAAGCATATCCTGTTCTGCAGGTGCTTGATTGGATCGAAGTCAAATCAGACCTGTACGTTATCCTTCTGAAAGCAGCCACGGCCATCAGGAAATATAGCCACCTTTTTGAAGGCCTCTGTTTGGTCTACAACAATGTTTAGGTGGTTACGTCTTTAAAGTAACATCCATATGAATGCCAGGAGCAAGAGCTTTCCATGCAGAACATTAACCAGAATAGCGCACTGCCTCTTTCCCATAGTGCATCCTGGTGATATGTTTTTCTATTACTCCACGGTTCAGTTTAGATGGTCACATTCACATCAGTCACTTTTGCAGTGGACAAGGGTCAGCATGCAGACTATGGTCGTTCTAGTAGATGGTAATTGCTGTGTACAGGGAACCTGAGGTTTGAGAGAATCGTGTCATCGCAGTCACTGAGATATTGATTCTTGCTCACTTTCCTGCACCCAACAACTCCATGTCAAGAATGAACTGTTTATTTGCAGCCTAATCATTCCCTCCTCTTCACAGGTGCCATTAAAAATGTTAAAACTGTTATTTAGTTCACTTGGCAGTGGTTTTCATGCGTTGGCTGATCGATATATATCACTTAACACAAGGCTTGACGATTACTCGTTAACCTGTCAACCGGATTGATGTAAATAGTAAACTCGCTGAAACTACTAGGGCAGAAGCACCACGTGGATAGAAGCATTTGGTTCTATCCCCAGCGTCAACAGCTGCCTTCTGTAGATTGGCAAACTGTATGTATTCAAGTATATTTATATAAATGTGTATATACTTATAAATCTCGCTGATGGGAAATTGTTTTATGTGATCTGTAACAATGTTTTGTATTTAGATGATTTTGATCAGAGTTGTTTTTGTTGGAGCACATTTAATATATCTGTGAATTTCTTCATTATTATATTTTAAGGTCAAAGCTTATACTATTTATTGAAACAAAAAACCAAACCTGTCCTGCTATGTTATCTATGATACGTCTCACAGGTGATTTCCCCCCCCCCCCATATTGCTGTACATCTTATAGGTTGCTATATTATATTTAATAATTGCAACACAAGGTCTTTATCTTGGGCCAAATTAATTTGGCAGTTTAGGTATTGTTCAATAGTATTGAATTGCGTGAATGAATTGATGAATAGACAGGGTAGAGGACTTCATAAGGTCTGAGGGGTATGTCATGGCTGAATTCTATGGAAACATAGGTCACCGTATCAAGTGAATGTACCAGAGGCTGCATTTGGGTGGTTGTCTTGGCTAGGATAAAGCTCTAAATACAAGTGGAAGAATAGGCCTGACTTCATTTTCTAATTACCATTCTTGTATCAATCGTGGACAGGTTAATTCTTTTAATGTATGGGAATTCTGGCCTTAGTAATGTGGAAGGAGTGAAGTCTTGTGGGTGAGCAGAGAAACAGATCTCTGGTGTGAGAGGGGCTGTTATTCTAGGTGTGACTAAAGTTGCCTAAGTTCAGTACTGGCAGAAGGATCTGTGGAGGGGGGTAGGTTCAGGGGAAATGTGCGAAAGAATGACTTCACTGAAAGGGTAGTGGATATGTGGAATAGCCTCCCATCAGAAGTGGTGGAGGCTAATACTACAGAACAGTGTAAGCAGCTTGGGATAAATATAAGGGTATTCTGAGTCTCAAACAAAATAGAGAATAAATTTGGGTTGGTATAGTTTTAGATACACAATGGGGCAGACTGGATGGGCCATCTGCCGTCACTTTCTATGTTTCTATGTAAGTATTGTGTAGTGTACACTATTGGGAATCGTATACCATCTTGACAAGATCTTATGTTTCAGTGTTCATGCTTAGTCGTCTTTACTCCATTTGTTATTTCTTAGCCTATGCTTCTACAAGTGTGTCCAGTCTGTCATGTGGGAGACAGGTGAGCGATCACGTATATTTAGGAAAGAAGTTGTGCACAAAACTAGTTTAGTTATGCCTTGTACTTAAGAAGGGAAATTGATGTTACAAATCAAGGCTGTGAGGATATTTCGGCGTTGTCTGACATCTATTGCCAGGCCTATAGTAGGAGGAGAAGTTCATAGGATTAAGACAAGTGAAGGAAAGTATCTAACAAACTTAGTCCAAGGCCCTACCGAGTTGATTAGCATGGTGGTATGTTTGAAGTTGAGTTCTTTGGAAGCCTCCTCTGTATTTGTGCTGAAGAGAGTTGAAAAGCGTCATTATGACCTTTTTACCTTTCAAATATATAGCATGATAACATCTGAAACTCTGAGAAAAGAAATTGGGGGATCAAAATGGGGACTGTTTGCAGGTGTTACGTGGTTGAAATATAGAGTTGTTAGTACCAATTACAATGTACTCCTGGACAACCTCCATGAATAGATACCTTATCTGGGGCCGCTTTTTCCTCAATGTAGCCCACTGATCGCCATTAATAAGGTCAGGGAGCTGATTGGAGTTTTTAATGAATACTGGCCTATAACTAGTTCACATATAATGGTTCTTCCCCTCTGTGGGTGACATGGGCATCCTTTTTATGTGTAATCCCCATATTTCAGAGTCTCAGCTTTTATAAAACTTTTAATAAAAAGCTCTCTAAATCTGGCTTTACGCCGAATGCATGTGAATTCTCCTCTTACAATTTGCAGCTCAGGTTTCAGGTTACTACTGAGAAAGTCTGTTTGGAGATGACTTTAATAGAATGTGCTGGTTTGTGTGTAGTCTGTCACCTTTCCTGCAGTGTGTGGCTATATTCTTGTACATTGAAAGCTTTGTGTCTCTTTCCTACAAATACAGAGTAATGACAATGAGGAGCGCCTGCAGGTGGTAAAACTTCTTGCAAAAATGTTCGGAGCGAAGGATTCTGAACTAGCTGCTCAGAACAAGCCACTTTGGCAGTGCTACCTGGGAAGGTAATTCTAAACTTCAGTCTTTGCAAAAGTCTTGCACATGCTCACTTGTTTGTAGTATAACACAACTTTGTTATCTTTTGATATATTGCAGATTTAATGACATACATGTACCTATTCGCTTGGAATGTGTGAAGTTTGCAAGTCATTGTTTAATGAATCATCCTGATTTGGCAAAGGACCTAACAGGTACCAGAATTTTTTTTGCTTATAGTCTTTGTATATTTTTGACATTCCCTAACTCAAGGCATAGGACTGCTAACGCGACAACTTGTGTGTTTCAGAATATCTTAAAGTCAGATCCCATGATCCAGAAGAAGCCATTAGACATGATGTTATTGTGTCTATAGTAACTGCTGCTAAGAAAGACCTGCTACTTGTTAATGATCATCTTCTTAATTTTGTTCGAGAGAGAACTCTGGACAAAAGGGTAATTATAACAAATTTGGATATTGTGGTTATATGAACTCCACAGTTTGAACCTCTGCAATGAATTGTAATAAGAGAACTATAGAAGAGCATCACCTGTGTTTTGGGGAATTTTAGAATGGAAGTTCCAATGAGACAGGGATTGATGTGAATTTGTAAAGCGCAGCTAAATATGATACGCTATATAACTCTTCTGTTAATATTTTCTAATAAATAGAACCACATCCAGACTTCCAAACCATTCTGGTGGTCTGAATCATGGCAGTGCAGAGGTCTGGTTAGTAGGAAAGAGCTTCAGCCACTCTTTACTGATTGCAACTAATTCAATTTGCCCCCCTGCAATTCAACATGGTTTTGCCAATCTTAAATTGTTCCAATTGAAAGATTTTTTTTTTATCTTATAGTGTATGGCCAGCTTTACTGTGTTCTTCTGAAGTTATGTTTGTTAGCTCTGTGTGGCATTAGTCAGAAATTTATAGTGGGGCTGGTAGTTTTTCCAATTGTATCTTTTGGAGAAGTGCCGGTATAGCATACCCCCGTATACACCCCCACTTCGAGCCCTGATCTAGATACTACTTTATTGAAACAAACATGCTACTTCTGTGGTATTATCGCTGTTTCTAGAGTGACACTGTTACACACTTTGGTTTCTATGTCTCTGTTTCTGACACTTCCACTCTGGGAATCAGACCATGGTACCTGGGGGGGTTATGGGAAAGTGCCATGATACTCATGTGCCATGATGTTTTTCATCTTCATTTATTTTCTAAACATCCTTTTATATAGTGTAATTCGCATCCATCTCTGCCTGTTTGGAGCTTACATGTTCGTGGGCTGCAGATCTACTTTAGAGGAATAGCATGCAAACATTACAAGAGCTAGGGATGATATTAACACTACACTTTAGCTAGCAGCCTGACACAGCAAGTTCCTGCTGGGAGCTTTGATGTGCAGCAGAGGTCATTGTATCACCATGCCATAGCAAGAAAGTGATTCTGTGTACAGCCCCAACGAAAATGGGATTGGTGCATAAATGAGGATTGTGCATATGGGGTTTGTCCAGCCCTTTTAATTTAGAAATGTAATACCTGGTCACTAAATCTAAACCTAAATACAGTTCGGAAATTCCCTTCATGGGTATGAACACTCCTGCTGTTCAGATCTTAGCTAAGGACATTCATTTTGCTTCATTCTTTCCGTCCCTGTCTCTTACCAAACTAAATCATTCACAAAACTAAAATATTAGAATGTTAATCTTCATGGGACCATAGCATACAATCCTGTTACTGAATATGGTTGCTTTGTGCAAACTCCTGGGTGAGCACAATTTTATTCTCCAATGAATGACATTTACTGTATGCATTCCAATTGAGAAGAAACATAACATTGACATAACCCAGTAATGAGGGGAATGTAAAAACACTGTGGATGCTTTCAAATCTGTTTAATAAAGAAACAAAAAGGTAACAGCATAGATAATGTTAGCATATATAACCCAACAACTCAGTGTGAGGTACAGAGCAAATACACAGAATGGGGTATGATGAGCTTTATTAAGCTACCAGTATAGGTTGTGACACTGGAGTGACTGTGAACATGGCAGGCGTCCAGCATGTGTCCTCTGATTATTCCTGGCATTCTATTTTCTTTTTAACCTGCTACAGTGGCGAGTCAGAAAAGAAGCCATGATGGGCCTGGCACAGATCTATAAGAAGTATGCCTTGCAGGCAGAAGCTGGGAAAGAGTCGGCCAAGCAGATCTCCTGGATAAAAGACAAACTGCTGCATATATATTACCAGAACAGTATAGATGACCGGTAAGCACTTTATCTCAAAATGTAACTCTAAGCAAAATGAAATTATCTTTGTTTGTTTTTTCATATAATAAAAAAAAGCCTGCTGGTATTGTCTTTAGGTTCAATAAATTCATAGGTTTTGTTGCAGACCAAATTCAATATTTGTGAGGAGTAGCGCTGAGCTCTTGTCTTGTCTCTGCCATCCTCTCACCATAATCACGAGGCTTCTAGTGACATGGTAGCCCTATACATTTGCTTGGGGTCATGTTTGTAATATGATTTTGTTTGTGTATAGAGTAATTGACCTTTATGTTTTTCAGATTGCTGGTAGAACGAATTTTTGCACAGTACATGGTCCCTCATAACTTAGAAACCACAGAAAGAATGAAGTGTTTGTATTATCTTTATGCAACGTTGGACGCAAATGCTGTTAAGTAGGTTTCTCTGACTTAATGTAATATATATATATATATATATATATATATATATATATATATATATATATATATATA
>JABWIB010001157.1:62299-80335 GCA_016617825.1 Platyplectrum ornatum
TGTATAATTTTAATATATTTTTTCGCTTAAATCATAGACTCTCTGATCATTATTTGTATTTTTAGTTATATTTATTAAAGGTTATATTTTAATTATCCCTGGGGGAATATAAATATAGGCAAGAGTGCATCTAAAATAAGAACTCTCCTTTTCTCTTTTGTTTGTATAGTAACTTATGAGAAGTTCTGGATAGCACCNTCTCTCTGTGTTGATTAAGAAAAATTAAATTATTTGTTGAATAAACGAGACTTACCTATACCCCCCTTAAAGTTTGGGATGTTGGGAAATCAATAGTATATAAGAAGAGAGTGCGGCCCAATAACTGTCTCAATAAATCTTTGAAAACACAAACTTCAGAGTATTCAGTTTAGCGTAAAATACGAAGTTCTGATTGCTCTTGTAAGAAAATCTCATAATGTTTGTCTTTCAGTCAGAATCTGGGAGCAAAGCGATATTTTCAAAAGTGATGGTTATTACACGTAAGTCCCAGATTTCTCAATTTTCTTAAAATGGTTTTCTGATTGATGTTCAGTCACTTGTTTGTTGTTTTCTTTGTATGTATTTTAATTAAAGTGTATATTAAAACATACAAAAAAAAAACAACCGATGTTTACACATCAGCACTTTCAACTATTTCATGCTACAGTGAGCGTTTAGGAACCTTTAAATCCAAGCTACATCAGCCACTCAGTCCTCATAGTATAGTGTCAATCTGAGGCACATAAATTCATATCCCATATAGAATAGATTCAGCATACATGTTGACAAAGAACTCCCATGTGTAGAACTACCCTGCTTTCCTTTTGGATAACAATATGTTAATCAGAGAAGCCCAGTGGCTGAGGTCTGCTGCTGGCGCTCAACATTTTGAGTGGGTATAGATGTGGTTGATTCTTTGTGGGGTAGATGCATAATATCGAAGCTATATGAACCGAAGACCTAACCTGCGCCTGTAATGTGGAAATCTCATATGTATAGTCACTTTTGGGTGCATTCTGAAGCCTACCTTAATCCTTACCCACCACTGGTGCATGAAATGACGGCAGTGTGGTCTATCTTGCATTCTGTTTCACCATTTTAGTGCTTTGTATTTAGTATTTTGTTCTATATTCGTTTGTTAAATAATAATGAAAAGCTTTCCTTCAGTCTTCCACTGCTTGGATTGTCCTTCTGTTTGGAGGCATTTAATTGGTGTAGTTACAAGATGAGGTTGAGATAGAAACTGATGGAAAAAATGATGTCCGTGTAGAAAGATGATTATAGAGATTGGAACATACAGGGACCAGTGAGTAGAAAGTTCTGCTTAAAAGTACTTTTGGGAAATTTAGATTCAACTGGTTTATTTGTGTATGGGCTCAGATATCCTAACCTCAAATGCAAAATCTGTGTAGAGATAGATATACATATATATAACCATAAAGATGAGATTTTAAGGGCAAGAAAAGAATTAAGGACTTTTCAAACTCTAAATGTTTTTTGTTTTTTTTTTTCTCAGACAATATGTATTACATTTTGGGGTTCATTTTATGTTATGTTTTTGTTTGAAAAGCTTAAGAGGTTTAAAATGAGACCTTGTCATAAAGGGTTTGTAGAAATATACTATGTAACGTATAATTCGTGAATTACCCCAACCACCACCATGTCTTCAATTTTATTTACATTTTAAAATTTTATCATTTATTTTTTTGCTTCATTTAACAGGAAATTTGCCAGATCCTGGCAAAGGTCAAGACTTCTTAAAGAAATTTACACAAGTTTTGGAAGAGGATGAAAAAATAAGAGGCCAATTAGAGAAACTTGTTAGTCCAACCTGTTCATGCAAGCAGGCAGAAGTGTGTGTGGTAAGCAGACTACAGATAATTGTCTTGGATGGGAGTTGCAGGAAAAATGATAATTTACACACGTCCTGGGAATGTGTAAATTTATAATTTTCCTTGTAACTCCCATTACTATAAAAGCAATTAATAGACTTTCAATAGACTTAATAATAGACTATTACCCTTCAAAAGTCTATATTACATGCAGCAACACAACTAATTGTCATTTCAAATCGTCTTGGTGCTTGTCTTGGAGTGGACCAGCCTTTGTTGCCTGTATTTTACAGAGTAAAATACAAAATCCTTTTTCCTAACCTAAAAAGCCAACTATAAGATTATGCTACATACAAATCCTCAACTTATCTCCAGATATATCCCAGCTCTCTATTTCAGATTTTTATAGGATCTTCCGTAGAAACCTTCCTTTTCATTTAGGAAATGCACTGATTACCAGTTATTGAACTAACTAGCTACATGCTGTACTGTTTGGCTGCACTGCAATAATAGAGTAATAGAAGCTCTGGATCTCTTGTGAATTGCAGAACTTCTATTACCGTATTATTGCTGTACTTGCTGGTAACAGTCAGGGTCTAATAATCTTATATGCCCACGCACTATCAATCCGTCGGGAATGCAGAAAGGTCAGAAAACCTCTAGAATGATGATCTGACACACTAGAGCGATTTTTGACCTGATTGTAAGATCACTCAAGCGTGTGATCAGCTTTACATTGTGCTGTCCATTATGTACCGAACCCAGTGTGTGACTAGGTTTTAACTAGTCCTTGTTGCTACCCAGTTTTGTTTTAGAATTGTAATGCGCTACATATGATGGGGGTTAGTTCAGTTTAGTATCAGCTTTAGTAAATTTGTGTTTATTTCTACCCTTTTTGTCCTATCTTGATAAATGACCAATAAAGCGTGATATTACAAAGAAATTAGGAAATCCAAAGCAGCCAACAAACCCCTTTCTGGAGATGATGAAGTTTCTGCTCGAACGAATAGCACCTGTGCACATAGACACAGAGTCCATAAGGTAAGAAGGCATTTCTGATGTATTTAGCAATTATATTTGTATTTAGCAATATAGACCTTAAGTTTTGCTACACATGATGCTATGGTCCGCCACTCGTGACTGTTTACTTTTATTCTCTAATGGAGTATTTTAGCACTTGCAATTTGCAATTAAAATTCTTGTGGGAATAAGTGCAGTGCTATTCCTTTTCCATCAACTCTGGTTTTGTGCATTAGGAGAGCAATTGTTTGATCTTGAGTGCTATGGACAAATCTCAAACTCTTCTGATGCTCATTAAAAATGTCTAAAGTAGTTAAACTCTGGTTTTTCAATGTTTATTTCCTGTATGTGTTTGGGGCCATTGGGCAATGTTTGTAAAGCATCTGATTACTTTTTGGATTGTGATCCTTGCTTCCATTCATTTGTGTTACTGTCATCTTTTATTTCTTTAAGTTCTCTTATTAAATTGGTGAACAAGTCAATAGATGGTACTGCAGATGATGAGGATGAAGGTGTGCCCACAGATCAAGCAATCCGTGCAGGCTTGGAATTACTCAAGGTAATCGTTTTCTAACTTCCCGAAACTTTTTAAACATAAAGGACCAGATCCAGAGTTTAAAACAAGAGGTATTCAAGAGGTTTCACTAGAATTGAACCATGATGATTTGCAGGGGAGGAAAATTTCATCTGCTGGAAATAGTATTAGAGTTGTGAGATTGTTTCTAACCCAAGCCTAAACAGTGTAACAGTAATGCTGGTCAGTATCTGTGTGCAATAAGCTAAAGAAAAGTATTCTCCCTGCATGCAAACAACATTAATTTTACGTCCTCTAAATTAATCATGGTTTTACCCAGGTGTTACTTTCCTCCTTTATTGGATCTGGTTACCAAGAGTATTGTGGCCAGCTAAGCATGGATTAATAACTATATATGGGAGAGGCCAGCGAACATATCAGCCCATGGGGTGGTAATAAGAGGTGCAGAGACCTGGCAGAAAAATCACGAACTACAAATAAGGGAAACCTCCCGCTGCACCACCATTGCCTTACTTAGAAGCAGGACAGTGCCAAAAGCTGTATAGTACATAAGCCCAGTGCACTACTACATAAATCACCCCAAGGGCAAACTATGAATATGCATGTGCTGCCATCTACCCCGCTAACACAGACAGGTATCCTTGCGCCGGTCTGGACCCATAAACACCCTGTATAGAGTGCATATGCACATTCTATTTAGCTTACATTTTTCCAGTCTCGATCCTGTCCATTGTTTGCAACTTTTCAGAAACTATAAAGCAGTTAAATTTATTATTCCAATCTGTAATTTATTTGTGTGCAGATTTTTTTTTATTCTTTGACCTGTTATACCTGTTTTATAGATAATTAAGAAAATTAAGCTTTTGTAATTTTCTCCTTTACCTGTTGTGCAGATATGTCTTCAAATGGCATGTTTTTCAGTTATAACAGATTGCATGTATATTGTGCAGTATGTCTCCATTGCTAGAGAAAGCCCTTACTTAGGACTGAATGTGTATTCTTGTAATGTTTTGTCTATTTCACGCACAGCATGTGCATTTCCTAACTTTCTGTAGTACAGAGCTGCCATGATGTGGATAGGATTGTCTTTGATATATGTATTCTTGCTGGTCTCACGGGCTTGATGATTTTATTCTCCTAGGTGCTGTCTTTCACACATCCCATTTCATTTCATTCCGCTGAAACCTTTGAATCCCTCTTGGCGTGTCTCAAGATGGATGATGAAAAGGTGGCTGAGGCAGCTCTGCAAATCTTCAAAAACACAGGAAGCAAAATTGAGGATGATTTCCCAAACATTAGATCGTGAGTGATTCTCTTGTTTATATATTTGGTTGGACGTAACATATCTTGCTCTGTAAAATAGTTTGTGCTTTCTTTTGATACAAATACAAAAGCCTGTCTTTGTTGTGTTAGAAATAAAATAATTATATATTTACTTGCATGCTTTGACAATATCTTTTGTATTGTAAGTATAGTGTTTTTGGAGGAGCAAATACTTTTCATTTCATTTGCAGTAAGAACATTCTGTATTTCTACTTGTTCCTTTTTCATACTTCTGATTTTTTATTTTAATGCATTCTTCGCATTGTGTTTTTCAATAAACACAGTGCAATCAACTTCTGATTGTCTAGCATAAGTATATTTAAAACTGTTTCCTTCTAATTTCATTAAGAGCTCTGCTTCCAGTTCTGCAGCAGAAGGCTAAAAAGGGCCCTCTCCGTCAAGCCAAATATGCCATCCACTGTATACATTCAATATTCTCCAGCAAGGAGACTCAGTTTGCCCAGATATTTGAGGTAAGGGCGGAAACTACAATTTTTTGTAATTATTATTACATTTTTTTTTTCTATTTGTGCTATAGTGCTTTCCATGGTTGATGGCTTTTCTTTAGGGGAAGTCTTTGACTGCTCATTTTTTTTTCCTGTGTCATCCTCACTGTGCTGCAGTTTCATATCCAGCCCTCCCCCGTAAATAGACATTTGGTTGAACCTTTATATGTCATTTTAGGAATTTTTTATATCTTCTGTATTAAAGGTTCCACATTTGTGGATATTTTTCCCCAACTATAGTTTTTTACAAATATTTTTAGCTTTTATTAGTAAAGTACCTGATAAGTAAAATATGTTCATTACTGCATTATTAGAATGTTTTGCTAAGATTTCTGGGTTTGTTTTTTTTTATTTATTAATGTATTTTCCCTGTTTTAGCCATTACACAAAAGCCTGGATCCAGGCAATCCGGAGCAGCTTCTTGTATCCCTTGTTACCATTGGTCACATAGCTCAGTTGGCGCCTGATCAGTTTGCAGCTCCTTTAAAGTCCATGGTGGCAACGTTTGTGGTGAAGGACCTGTTAATGACAGACAGAGTAAGGCTGTGTTTTGGGTTTTTATAAAAAAGGAATATTTATGCATTAATATCCAGTCTGTATACCTATTATTTTCACAAGGGTTTTTGTGTTTTGCAGCATGTTTGGCTATTGATCTTATATGTAAAAATAAAAAACAAACAAGAAGACTAGTATTGTGTGAATGCTACTGTCTGTATGGTGCCGAATAAACAGTTTATATGTTCAATGCTTTAAGATTATGCTTTTTATGGCCATTAAGACTGTTTCAAGACAAGATTTAATAATTGCCTACATGTCATTTTTGACAATGGATTGTGTCAACTTTGATATTGCCTGCAGCATTCAATCTACAATTATCTGTCACTAATGAGCTTTTTATTTATTTTACGCTGTTGTCTGGGTGTTCTGTTTATGCCTAAATTTGTCCTATCTAATCAAAGATTTGTTTTCTGTAGTGTCCAGGCAGGAAGACCACCAAGCTTTGGGTACCTGATGATGAAGTGTCTCAAGAAACATTAGTTAAGGCAAGTAGGAATTCAAGTATGGCTGACATGCATTTAATGAAGTGTTGTAATTAATGTATAAGTATAAAAATCGCTCACACGCTGGTTATCTTTCTGCTTTATAACACAAAAGGAAATAAACACAGGTTTATCACACCCCCATGATTAATTAATAATACAAGAAAATCAGTTTTTTATTGGAGCATTAGCTTACTGGTAGTGCAGTCTGTGATGGCATAAGAGGGTACATAGCATTCAGATTTTCATGTTTACAGTATTTTTTTCCCCCTCACATAATTGCTTCACTTCACTTTTTTCTTACAAATTGTGTTTTGAGAATTTCTTTAACTAAATAGATACACTAAATTTAACTAAACACATTTTATTCCTTTTTATTTATTTTTTTTATTCACATAGATTCAAGCCATTAAGATGATGGTACGTTGGTTAATAGGAATGAAGAATAACCATAGTAAATCTGGAACTTCTACATTACGGCTCTTGACAGCCATATTGCATGCCGATGGAGATTTAACAGAGCATGGGAAGCTGAGGTAAAAGCCTACAAGTTAGTGTCTTGTCATATACATGGCTGGGACCTGGTGGTGAATGTAAAACAGCAACTCGCCCTTAAAGAAATAAAATTTTGTTTCAGGTTTAACACATTAATCACCTTTCTCCAGTTCAAGTTAGCTGTAATTTTTAGGCTCTTAAAGCATCTAGTTATCTGTACAAATCTGGAGACCTCTTATGTAACCTTTTTCATGGGGTAACGTGTTGATCCCTAGCATGGGGAATAGGAAACTCCCAGCATTCATTGCTCCATTCTTAAAAATTCTCTTTTCTGAATGCATATATTTATTTTCCTGCTTTAAACTAACCAGTTGGTATTGTTCTGTTTAGTAAACCAGACATGTCCCGACTAAGACTAGCTGCTGGTTCTGCAATTGTAAAGCTGGCACAAGAGCCATGTTACCATGAAATCATTACGCTAGAACAGTACCAGCTGTGTGCGCTTGTAGTAAATGTAAGTATTGTTACTTCCCATGTCTTGCTCTTTATAGATATCTCATTTCTCATATCTAGATGTCATCGTTGCAAAATTAGTTTGTGTTCTTTTAAAATTTTGACGTCTTGTGGCTGCTAAATCCCTGTGATAGCTAAAATGATTGCATGTACCTTCCAGAATGACAAGGTTTGTATGATCTGCCCATGGTGTATTTATTTAATTACTAGTTTTATTATTGAACTGTTTGTACCAGGATGAGTGTTATCAAGTCAGACAGTTGTTCGCACAGAAACTGCACAAAGGCTTGGCTAGATTGCGACTTCCGCTGGAATATATGGCTATCTGCGCCCTTTGTGCAAAAGATCCTGTGAAAGAGAGAAGGGCACATGCCAGGCAGTGTCTGGTGAAAAATATCAACGTTAGGAGAGAGTATCTGAAGCAACACGCTGCAGTAAGTGGTAAGTAGTGATATTCACTATGTGGATATTGTTTTGTGTTCCTTTTATATGTTTCTTTTATTCATGAGATATCCATTATTGTGAAATGGTCGAATTGTAGCCTAAGCATATAACTCCAGCACAGCATATAGACATGGCCACTACTATCTCATAATCTGCTGGTCATGGACATGTGGGGAGGGTTAAAACTTGATCATAATGTAATGGGGTTTTTTTTTGTTTTCATTTGTTTGGCAAACAAATACAAACTGCTTCTGGTTTATTTTGAACTTCAGCAATGAATTTGCAGTTGTCTTCACGTATCAAATTTGAAAGGGACTGACCAGACGAAGATATGATGTTGTCAGTTCATATTTCAATTGTATTTTTTAGTCTGTGAAAGGCCTAAAATCTATCCTGTTACTACATGGAGTAAATAAAAGCTGGAGACAATATAGATGTGTAGTTCTACTACCCAGCAGGTATACCGCCCCTTGTATAAACCGTTCCCCCGTCAAGCCTAAGATTTTGTTATAAACGTTCTCTTCCATACCATAAATACCCACTTTAAGGACTGTATGTAAATCCTACTGACATCAATGTCTTGTCATTTATATCTGTCATTTCTATACTTGAAATATATCCTAATATGTGTCTCTCTAGTACTAGAAGGGAACACCTTTTAGTAGTTTTTGCTACGTCAAATATCTTTATATGTAAACTGGTTTCTTTCCCTATGAGTTTACCCCAAGAGTTTGGGGAAACGTATTTGAAGTAGCTGCTTTCATGTAACATTAAAGCCTTGAATTTGGTGCCGTCTTTTAGTACTTTTATCAGACACTTCTAAATGTTTTATGTCAGAAATGCTCCCTTAGCCCTTCCTGTCTGATTACATCACCCAGTATTGAAGCCTTGCATTCTTATCTATGCCATCTGAGTGCATGAAGGTGTCTGCTGTATGAGACTGGCTTCTGATAAGCTGAGAGGGTTTAGGTTTATTTAATGGAAGTAATGTTGCCTGCTGGTTTACTATAGGACTTAAAGGGGTGAAGACTGAGATTAGCGAGTGAAGCAGTTATAAGGTCTTTACAGATGGTTTCGCCTGGAAAGGAAAAACTATATAGAATTATTTTTTGTCCCTAAAGGGAAATAAAGTTGATAAAAACCATTCAGTATTTACACTTTTTGTATGATGCAAGGTAGAATAAATGACTGACTTTCTATGTATGTATGTTTTAATATATTGAGAGAATGTTTTGGTTTTTTTTTTTTTTAACCTCTGTTAATCACCATTTACAACAAATCTTTCTCATGCAGAGAAGTTACTATCTCTATTACCAGAGTATGTTGTACCGTACACAATTCATCTGCTCGCACATGATCCAGACTATGTGAAGATACAAGATATAGAACAGCTCAAAGATATAAAAGAGTAAGACTTTTACTTCTCCTTTTGTCAGTCTAAAGCTGGGCATACACTATTAGAGTGGGTAAAACCATGTTAAATTGCCGGGGAGGTAAAATGAATGTCAGTGTTTGTGTGCAAAATGCAAGAATAGAAGTTTTTTTTCCCTCATGCTAATACTGACCAGCATTACTGTTACACTGTTATTAGACTTGGCTGGAATCATCATCTCTCATCTGTAACAATGATTGCAATTAATTCAATTTGCCTCCCATGCAATTCAACATGTTTTTGCCCACTCTTGAAAAATCTTTCAATTGGAACAATTTATGTTAGTGTATGGCCAGCTTTAGACTTTACATTAGTGAAATGCCATAGTTTGTGGCATTGATCCATTTTTCTGTCATAGGTCTTTTTATAATTACATACTCTTTTTATCCCGCAGGTGTTTATGGTTTATTCTTGAGATTTTAATGTCAAAAAATGAGAATAACAGCCATGCCTTTATCCGAAAAATGGTAGAAAACATCAAACAGACAAAAGATGCTCAATCTCCAGATGACCCCAAAATGAATGAGGTACAGGGTGGGTCTAGTGGTTATCCAGGTTACTAAACCTATGAACTGAATGGGGTACGGGGTGAGTCTAGTGGTTATCCAGGTTAAAAAAACCTATGAAATCAATGAGGTACAGAATGGGTCTAGTGGTTATTCAGATTACTGAACCTATGACATAAAACCGCTCAAGTGGTATTTTTCTTTTGCAGAAACTATACACAGTTTGTGATGTGGCAATGAATATAATTATCTCAAAGAGTACAACCTATAGTTTAGAGTCCCCTAAAGATCCAGTATTACCAGCGAGATACTTCACCCAGCCTGATAAGGTAAGTTGTGTACTGCAGGTAATCACATGTATTGTCATGTGATTGAGAAATGTTGTGCGTTAAACCATTTTCAACATATCTTAAGATACCTTTGTGGGTTGCCTGTAGGTTTTAGATTTCCTAAATTTAGTTTTTCTCCAAATAAAATATTGGCCCCTGTACTTCTGTTCTGTTTATTTATTTAGACTCTTAAAATATAAAATGATAAATCCAACATTTTACAATTGAAGCTTTTTATTTTGTTCCACTGATATAATACAGTGAATTGTATGTCTTTTTTTATATATTTATTGGTTCCTGGCTCTTCATTCAAATTTATGAAATTAAGCTATTGGCATCAAGGGCCTTTTAAGCCCACAAAATGTTTAACTGTTATTTGAATTGTGTCAGCGTGCTATTTATACTATTTATAATCCTTTGTATACTCTCATGACACGTGTATACTTTTCCATCACAGAATTTTAGCAACGTCAAAAATTATCTTCCTGCTGACATGAAATCTTTTTTCACACCGGGAAAGGTGAGATGGGTCCTACTGTCCAAATACGAATAACAAACTAGTCTATTTGTGCAAATTTAGAGGCCATTGTGTGCTCTATATAAATGTATACAGTTATTCTTTGGCATCCACACACACACACCTAAATCTTAAATAGTGTATTACAATGTTTCTTATAAAATAATGTTTAAACTGTTTTTCAGTTTAAAAGAATAAAATTACACATGGATCATGTTAATCATGGAAGTATCCTCCTATATTAGTTTAAAAAAAAAAATACACTATAAAGACTAATAATACACCTTGATTAACCCATATGTAAATTGATGGAGGCAAAACAAACCCAATGGCCATAATGGTAGAACTGTGATGTCTGCTGGCATCTTTGCATTTCTATCTCCCCTTTTTTCTCTCTGTCTTTTTTTTTTTTTCTGTGTCCCCTTTGTTATAGAAATCCATTTGATAGATTCATAAGATTTATAATTAGCTTGCTGCACCATGTTGCCTTTTTATAATGAATTTGACTTTTATACATTTATTCAAAGTTATTAGAATGCAGTGTGCTTGTGTATTATGTTATTGAATGTGGTGGTTATGTATCTCATGTTAAGTGAACAGTGCTTGTGTAGCTCCTGTTATAAATGCAGCGTGCTTGTATATTTCAGCCTAAATCTACGAATGTTCTCGGAGCTGTGAANAAACCGCTATCTACTGCAGGAAAACAAATGCAGTCAAAGTCCTCTAGAATGGAGACTGTAAGCAATGCAAGTAGTGGGTCTGACCCAGGCTCTCCAGGAAGGATTAAGGGAAGGTAATGGCATTGCCCTTTCTCTCTTCTAAATATGCCACTTAACTATTCATTTACATGCTTCAAGGCTGTACCTGAATTTATTTTAAATATATTGCAATATAGTTGCTTCATTTGCCCACTCTATCTATAGAAATGTTCAATATTGTTTCAGCCACACTGATGTCCTACATATACGTAGGACCTGCAGGGACATTTTCATTGTCATTTATGCATTTACCAATCTTGGGTCTTCCTTTGTATAATTATTATGATATTTTGGGGTGGTTTACAATTTTGGATTTCTATTACTTTGAATGGTATTACAATCATGCTGAAACTTTATGTAAATATTTTGTTGAATTTTTTTTTTTTTTTTTTTAAAGTCATGTTAACAGTTTAATAAAGATTGGCAAGCAAACCTTATTAGGAATACTGTATATACTCGAGTATAAGCCTAGTTTTTCAGCACATTTTTTTGTGCTGAAAGTGCCCCCCTCGGCTTATACTCGAGTCATTTCCTAAATGATGTCAATAGGATATCTACATTTTTTTGAAGTGAAATTAGGTACCTCGGCTTATATTCGGGTCGGCTTATACTTGAGTATATACGGTAAAATGTTTGTCACATAAAGCACTTTGCTGTAATACTTTATCCAGATGAATGTAATGCAGTGCTTGTAATCACTTTTTTTTTTTTTTATTTCTACAATAGCTGAGATGCTTTTACCTATCAACCTAAAACAAATCTCATTAAGTTTTAGAATGTAATTCTATCTTTTATTTTGTTTTACATTGGGATGGATTGACAGCACGGACCTCGATCATAGTGAAAATGAGGATTATTCCATGATGGCCTCTCCTTTGTCTGGGAAGAAAGGAGATAAGAGAGATGACTCTGACATTGAAAAGCCTAGAGGACGTAAAAAACAGTCTCTCCTAGACCAAGATGATAGTTTAAGCATGGATGAACTATCCAAATCTGCACAGGAACCTAAACCCAGCAGTGGCCTGCGTGGAAGAAAACGAGCGGCAGCTGCTTCAGAATCTGATGACCAGCAATGGCCAGATAAGCGCATGAAGGAAGACCTGCTCGAGTTTGAGGATGAACAGAATAGTCCACCTAAAAAGGCACGACGTGGAAGACCTCCGAAGGCAGCTAAGGCAGCAGCGGCGGCAGCAGCAAAAGAGGAGCCTGCAGCAAAGACCCCCAGGAGAGGGAGAAAAAAGGCTGTCGCTATAGAAAGTCCACAAGCAGAAGTGGAATCGCTTGATATTAATGAAGAACATGATTCTGAAAATGTAGAACAAAAGAGGAAAGGCAGAGGCTCATCGAGGACTCCCAGGAAGACCACACAAAAGTAAGTTGTCTTCATGCAACTTTGTAATTGCATTAAAAACGTATTTAGGAACTGGTTTAATTGTGATCACATTGACAGGGCTGACCAGACGGATTCTGCTTTGGAGTCACCTCAAGCTGTGCCACAGAAAAGACGAGGAAGACCGCCCAAAACACCTCCAGTGCAAGAGAAGAAAGGGTATGACTTTATACAGAGACACCTATCAAGGAAACTTATGTCACCTGTCGTGTTCTCCATGTCCTGTACTGTATTTGCTCTAAATAGCATATTTCACATTTCTGTGCCACCTTTCCTACAACACAAACACACAATGTATCGATAGTCTGCAAATTATTACATTGCTTATAATAAGATGTGCCCGAAATAGTTTGTGTATTTTACCACTACATTGATTAAGAAATATCAACACTTAAGTCCTTTTCTTTTGAGTATTGTAATATATGCTCTTTGTAATTGTAATAATAAGTTAGATAGATATGAGAGACTGACTAGTGCTGCTAATTATAATACATTAGAAGATTTATTATAGTACTGTAACACCCCGTTACAAGAGGATTAGAATAAGTAGTGCAGTAGCTAGATCCTTCTAGTTCTTAGCTTTTCTAATAGAATGACAAATCAATCATACAGCAGATCCCCACTAAATTTATACATTTATTTTTGTGTAATAACCTGCTATAAATGTTTTATTTAAAACCTATATAACAAAGAAATTTCATTTAAAATCTTGTGGTGACTAATTATATGAAACTGTGTTTAGTAATGTAGGGCGGCCGAGAAAGATAGTCAGTAGAGAGCCTGATTCAGATGATGAGCTGGAGAATAGCCTGGGACTCGATGATGCTTCTATGGAAGAGGAGGAGGAAGCTGCCCCTTTAACTGTAAGTTGCTCCCTAGTAATCAGTATATACTGCTCTCTCTGTTTATAATGCATGCAAACTGCAATTCTTGTGTGCTTCCACCTCGCTATAGAAAATGCTGTATATGTGATAATTTTAGCACATCAAGAATCCATAGCATGTAAACACTGCAATAGTATTAGTTGATATACAATAATCCATTAAAAGTAATTCATGGTTGCTCCCTTAAATGCTACATTACATCATACACCCCTTTTGAGCTCCTAACGTGCTAGGGTCTTAGTAGGCAGGTTTGCAGTGGTTATTTTTGTGTTCTGAATATTTCTTTCTTCTCAGACACGGCGCTGGTCAGCAAAGAAGCGATGAAGAAAACACAACTACCTGATTTGGGAGTGAAGAAATGGTTGTTAAACAATGTCATGGGACTGAGGCTGTTTGTGCAGAAGAATAGGAAAATGTGGGGGTTCTCGCACTGACAATAGGACTTCTTTTGTACCCCATATGACTGCAGCCACAATTGTTTATCGTTAGCTGTGGGTATTTGTGTGGTTCGTAATGTGCGCTGGACACGTAGACCTGAAAATGTACATAGCTCCTTTTTTATTCCGTCATAAAGTGCTTGTATAGCTTTTTATTTTGCAGCTTTAAACTGACATTCAGCAGATTGCCATCAGATTTTCAAATATGACTATAGAAAATGAAGCAATATTTGCCATTGTGCGGGCTGTTATCTCCTTGGCATTTTACTGTGAAAATGAAATGATTCTTAACACTGTCACCATCATCGGTCTTTCAGCTTTCAATAATTTAACTTTAAAACATCCCTTTTTATATATTTTTTTNTGTGGGTGTCGGGCTGCTATCACTCCTTATGTGCCTGTCCCGCTGAATGACTGCCCCCATTCAGTGTCATTGTGCAGCCGCTGGGACCCTAAGGGAATATGGGTATATAAGGGGCTGACCTTACCCTTGGCATTAGCCCACCAGAGTAGCATATGATTTTGTAATTACATTTAAAGGTAATGTGGTATCAAATGTTTCAACCCCGCTATTTAATAAGGGGACCATCCAACACAGTTATTACTTATTAATGGTGAGTTTGGACCATTGTAGACCACATTACCATTTAATTTAATTGCTGTTAAAAAATACTCCCCTTTGGCAAGAAAATACTCCTTGAAAATGCTATGAGTATTTTTACTCCTGCTGAAAAAATGTAGCATGATCGCTGGGGGAGGAGTATTGCNCTCCGAGGCTTCCCTGCACTGTGAATTGGGTGAATGCTGGCTGAAGCTGCCAATAGGTCACATCAGCGTGTTTTCTTCCTGGTCCCCTGATCCCAACCAAGTGCACCCAGCGTATAAGACTTTCTAGGGTGGGAACAGAGTCTGCAGGAATCCGTTTCTAATATAAGCCAGGTGTCCACTTCTTTACAGAGATTAGTGGAGCCCTCTGTTAAGCCCCGTAAACGTGTGGCCACTCGCCCCCCTATTTTGCAGGATATTTTGGAGTCTGTGGCTTCCTCGATTGAGGAGGGCATGCTTGTTGACTCAGATTGGGAAGATTAGTCTTCCTTTGAGGAGGATGCTTCTTTTTCCCAGGGGGTTGGTGCCTTGATTCAGGCTGTCAGCAAGGTGCTGACTATTTCTGATTCAGAGACCTCCCCTCAAGAGAAAAAAGAAGAGAGCAATTACCTTTTCCCTCTTCTCCCCAATTAACTGAGATTGTGGAGGAGGCTTGGAGACTGCCACATAAAGGTTTACAATGCCTAATAGGTTTAAATTGCTTCCCTCCAGAGATGGTTACTAATAGGGAGTCACCACTGAAGGTGGACGCTCCCATTGCAAGATGTCTAAATACACAGCCTTGCCTATCTCTGATTCGGCGGCTCTTAAGGACAATATTTTTGCCATAGCGTGGGTGGCAAAAGCTATGGAATCCTGGTCCATCCTTCAGGGTATGCAGTCTAGGTTCGGTGGAGGATTCATTACTCTTAATGGAATATCTTAAGAATGCCAGTTATATTGCAGAGGCATCTTTGGATGCTGTGTATTCCTCTGCCGGAGTCTTAGGTATGTCTCTTGCAATTAGAAATGTATTATGGCTATGTTCCAGGCATGATGGGGGGGGGGGTATTGTTTTGTCCTGAGCTTGAAAAAATCATTGCTCAAACTACTAGAGGTAAGAGTACATCTCTTCCGGTCTCAGCCAGGGGCTCAACAGTCGAGGGGTTCTTTTCAGAGGCCCCGTCAACCTTGGGGCTAAAAGCGTCAGCCTCCTAAGGGAGCTGACAAGCAGAGTTCCTGATGCACTTTTAGGGATTCCAGGCATGGGGGCCATTCTGTTTTAATTTGCAGACGTCTGGAGAGCTTCCACTTTCAATCCCTGGATCCTNTTTTTTTTTTTTTTTTTTTTTGTTTTTTTTTTTTTTTTTTTTTTCTTTTTCTTTTTTCTGCCTCTGAGTATCCTTTGTCCAGCAGGATGACACAATGTTGCTTGTCTGAATGCTATCATCTCTTTATTGTTGCCAGACCTTACTGGCTGCTTGTGGCATTGCAGAATTGTAAAAGATGATTTTAAACTATTATTTGCGCTATGAATATAATGTATTAAAGACGCTGCTTTTTTTTTTTCCCCAACCTCCCTTTTAATGAATTCAGAGATTTTTTCTCTATCCTATATGCAGTACATACTTATACATGAGCTGCATTTTAGGTAAATGCACAACTAAAATTGGTTAGGACTGGGACATTTTTTTAATTATTTTTTTTAAGGGAATGGTGTTTATTGCAACATCCATTTGAAGTTTATTTGTAGCAGTTTTCTGATAGACTAAGTCTAGGCCTTTTGGGGGTGTGCATGTCTAGTGCTGGTTGATGTAATTTATGTTTTGGGGGTTTTTTGTTTTTTTTTTAAATATTGGCTACCTAAAGAGCGGCCTCTTAATACTTTCTGTGCCAATTGAAATCGTTTCATTAAGAAATGAAGAGACCTTTTTTTTTTTTTTATTACATTTAATAATTTAAGGAAACAAATCCTATAAGCTAATGTAATATTTTTCTATATTATTTACTCCGTTACCCAATTGCCAGTATTGGATTGTTATCTCTGCCTACATACATCAAAGACCTGTATATTTTGAATTGCATCCTGCCTCCAGGTTTTATTAAATATATCCCAGATTAAGAAAAAGAAAACTGAGCGGCTGCATTACACAGTAAACCTGGAACTGCAAATGTCAAACGTTGTATTTTCTTTTTCTGTTTCCATAGTGTTTTATATATTGTGTATACTTCAACATTTTATAACAAAATGGCTGTATAAAATCTTGTGTGAAAACATTGCTCCTTACTGGGATTAGAAACGTGTTTTTATATTTTATGCTGTGTTTGAATTCTAGAACAAATACGTCTTTAAGCAAACATCGGTCAATTAAAGTAAATGTTTAACGAGTACATTTACATGCAAGCTCTGAACGCATTAGCTGCGTTATTTTAAGGGATTGTGTTGGGAAGCTCATATAGCTGAAAAGACTGTTCCCTATGAGACTGAAATATTTGTGTTGCTTGGATGTGTACAAAAGTGTTCTTTCATCATTTCATGTCTCACACTGCGAGTAATAACATCAAAGAAATGTTCATTAGATAGCTGTCAGTCCTATAAATAACCTAAAAACGGGCCCTGATTTGGCATCACCAATTCATTTTTATTTTTAAAGCCAGTTTATTAACATCCATTTTGTTTGAAATGGTTGCCAGAATTAAGTAGGGTAATATACTCTGGTTTGTGTGAGAGATTGTGAATGTATGTATATATGTGTATGTATGTATGTATATTCAGAGAATGATAGGCTATATAACATGTTTGGGCTGCTGTCATATATAATCCAGCCGCGATTGCAGCAGAGGAGATTCCTGTGCATGACACTTACACAACAGAGGAACCTGTCTCTACTGTACTAAACTGAATGCAATGACTCTACTATAATCGGTTTAGTACAGGTCAGTAGACACAGGTTCCTCTGCTGTATATGTGTCATGCACAGCATTCATCTCTGCTGCAATCGTTGCTGGACGTTTCTGATCCAGGCACACAGGGCACAGGCAGCAGCATGTAACTGGCAATCGCCCCATTATTGCTGCTCAGAAGAGGTAGGGGGAGGACAGTGATCGCGTTAACGCGTCTCTGACGCTTTCATAGTGTAAATTACTCATTGAGATTGGTCCCATGCGTATTTTCAGTGTATTCTGCACCATTATGCCCGTCTATGGCATCACATATACACCAGCGGTATAATACNGCTGTCTATGCCACAGAAACTCTGCTCAGCGCAGCTGCGGACACTGGGACTTCAGACCAAGACTAACAGAGCGTCCTCTGCTGCAGCCAGCAGAAAGAATGCTGATTGGTTAACTTTAACCAATCAGCGCTCTCACTGCCGGCAGGAGCCGACAGCGCGCTGTCAGTCTTGTTTGAAAGTCCCAGTGTCCACAGGCTGCGCTGCTCAGCGTGGTATAGACAGCGGTATTATACCACTGGTGTATATGTCATGCCATAGACAGGCATAATGACGCT
>JABWIB010001157.1:85023-101980 GCA_016617825.1 Platyplectrum ornatum
TTTTTTTTTTTTTTTTTACAGGGGGTCCTTCACATTCAACTCCCTTTCGTTCCCGCGGTTGAGCCTTGGGATCTGAATTTGGTGCTCTGCGTTTCAAGCGGCAGTTTTTGAACCCGAGAGTCTGAGTTTAGATTTCTCTTTTGGAAGCTTGCGTTCCTTTTGGCCAGGAGGGTTTTGGAACTCGGTGCGTTATCTTGTCGGGGCCCCTTTCCTTGTCTTTCATTAGGACAGGATAGGGACAGTTCCTTCTTTCCAACCTGTTCAAGGTTCTGTCTAAGTTTCATCTGAAACAGGAAATTGTCCTTTCGGTTTTTCAGGATTCCACTACTTCCCAGCAGCAGTTTTGTATACCTCCATTCTCTTGATGTGGTTAGGGCCTTGCAGATTTATCTGGACAGATCTTAGTCTTACCCCATTCAGCAGGCTTACAGAGAGGTGGGCCGCCAGACTCCCCCAGGGGTCTTGGCCCATTCCACATATTCTGTTAGTTTGTCCTGGGCTGTGTGTAGAGGGGCTTCTGTACAACATCTGTGTAGAGAAGCCGCTTGGTCCTCCACCCATACATTTGCAAAAATTACAGGTTTCCTGTTTTTGCCTCAAAGGACGCTTCCTTTGGGTGTAGGGTATGGAGCTCTGTCTCTTCTGAGTGTACCCTCCCTTGCCCACCATGTGGATGTGGGATGGTTTTTCTAATTATTTTCTTAGCTTCTCTCTCTTCTCCTTCTGCGTCTTTCTTATAAGAACTGAAGCTGGGAGGGGGGTTGGTTCTCCAGGTGGTTCTTTTTTGTTTAACCACCTAGTGCCCAGCTCCACAGCACCAACCCAATTTATATATATAATATAATTTGTAATGAATCGTGAATGTTCGCAACAGGATGAATGTCAGGTGGAATTTGTTTGGTATTTAGGATATTATGTAATTTTGGGTTGGGGTGTTTTTGGGGTTTTTTTGTGTTGTTTTTTTTTCTTATTAATACATGTTGAATTGATGAATTCTACATGGGGTTTTCATGGCACAATCTATAATGGTTGATATAATAAAAGAAACTCATTTTATTAAATAGATTTGCACTGTTCTAGTAGTGGGATAAGGTTCTGTGTACAATTACCAAAGCTCCATTTGCTCCATGCTCTCTGAACGTTGCACAAGCAGAGATCTGATAATTTTTGCTCTGTTACCATGCATACTGTACATACAAATACTAACAATCCATGAAAATTGAGGGTATTACCTGTGAGAGATGCCTAAGTAAGGTCACACCGCAAAAACCTAGCACCTCTATGGTGCACTGTATGGCCATGATTAAAGCAGAACAAGCCTCTACGTTTGTATCCATAAAAGAGCCTAAAAAAGCCACCTCAAAAAGATCACGTTCAGTGGACAGAGACCAGTCTGAGGATTCGGATAGGGAGGACCTCCTTGTAGACAAATCAGTTCACTCTGTTGAGGTGTTGCTACAAGAGGCAGGTTGTAACTATGATGTTGTATTGGTCAGATTTTGGGTTTCTAGCGCTCTGGGGCGGTGATTCTGATTTGGTTAACAGTCTCCTAGAACCCATACATTCTGCTCTAAATATTGAAGAACCAGTTACTCAGTTCTCGTTTAATGATGTTATTCATAGACACTAGGAAAGCCCCTAAAACCTTTCCCCTCTCTGTCCCCGAATGAGGTCATTACGGATGAATGGAAAACTGAGAAAAGAGCGCTGGCTATTTATAGTTTCTCTAAGATGTGTTCATTCCCACCCCAAGATGTAAGACATGGAAGGATATCCCTAAGGTGGATGCGGATGTTGCTAGGCTGTCACGTAAAACTACTTTGCCTCTAGAAGACCTTAACGTGTTTAAAGATCCAATAGAGAAAAGAGTAGATATAAGTTGCACTCCATTGCAGCCCTTAAACCAGCCACCTTCTCTGCCATCACTGCCAGAGTCCTCAGGGGGTGGTGTAACGGCCTAGAGGCTGAACTATTGGAAGAGAGCTACGTTGTTACAGTCCATTCAAAATATGCAGATAGCAGTAGAATTTTTATATGAAGCCTTCCTAGACTCAGTCCGGTTAGCCGCTAGAACAGCATCAGCAGTGGTAGTTGGTAGGAGAGCTTTATGGCTTAATCCCTGGGCAGCGGATGTACAGTAAAAAAATATGTTACTCTCTTTGGGCCAGATTCAGCTTTTCACTCTCATGGGCAAAACCATGTTGAATTGCAGGGGAGGTAAATTTAATTAGTTGCAATCAGCATAACAAGTGACAGCTGATGTTTCCTAGTCCTAGTCTAATAACAGTGTAACAGTAACGCTGGTCAGTATCTGTGTGCANCATGCAACAATAANNTATTCTCCCTGCATGCAAACACTGACATTCATTTTACCTCCCCTGCAATTCAACATGGTTTTGCCCATGAGAGTGTAACTCATGAGTGTAAGTCATGAGAGTGAAAAGCTGAATCCAGCCCTTTGTCCTTTGCTGGTGTGTGTGTTTGGACAAGGCTTGGATGATATCTCCCACTCCTCTGGGGGTAAATCGGCCTGGCCAGGATATAAAACAAAAAAAAAACCTTTTTTCTAGGGCCTCTAGATTCTCTACCGGGATTTTTAAAGAGGCTAGAGCTTAAAGACCAGGGAGAGCTTGCAGGAGAGGTTACTCTTTTTCGATTAGTTGGAATAATTTTTGTCCCTTCAGGCGGTACGGACAGGACTGTCCCAATGACGCTAGATTGAACGATTTGGTGAGGGGTAAGACAGGCCAAGTCCTTCCTCAGTGGGAAGAGACTACTGTAGATAGATGGGTCTTGGAGATTATAACATCAGGTTACAAAATAGAATTTCAAGTAATTTAAGCAGTCTTTGTAAATACTTTGTAATTATTACCCCTTACCCTTTTTTTTTGTTGGTACTGCTTCGGTAGGTCCCAAGTGTAGTGCTGCCATAGGAGGGGCAAGGGAAAAAGTATATTGGGTACCTGTTAATGTTTTCCTTGCTCCTCCATGGCAGCACCTTAGTTCCCGTCCTGTGGATATATTATGTATGTTGTTTTTCTGTGTACTAAGCGTTATTCCCTAAAGAGCTTTTGAAGTTAAGACACCAGAGAGACAGGAAGGGGAGGATTTATGCAGATGTCTTTTTTTTTTTTTTTTTTTCCTGCTGGACCAAGTTTAGTGCTGCCATGGAGGAGCAAGAAAAACATTAACAGGTACCTAATATACCTTTTTCAACTTCATTCTGGTTTCAGTTTATACCTGTCTGTCCCTCCAGTTCATTGTTTTTGTTTTGCTCAGGTCTACACTTACACCTGTTTTGCCCATATTCACGAACTCTGAATCGGGCCCCAACAGCTTAACACATTGCAGATATGGTCCCTTAATAGACCCTGATTTGGTTCTGAGTTTAGACCAGTTTCTACTTTTTTAGAAAAAAAAGCTTCCTGATAATTTGATACTGTAGTTGGGAACCCGTGCCCTATGCCATCCTATAAAGTTTTTATATACTAGTTTCTTCAGTAAAGAGTAAAAAGTTTCTTGTCAGGTGCAATGAAAATCCCAGTTATCGCTCTTCAAAACAAATATTTTTTTTTTTACAAGAATTTAAGTTTTAGTTTACAAAGAGGTTAGTCCACTGATTGAACTGGCCAGCAGGACCCAGGTAATAATGGAATTTAAATGGTTTTTCAGAACTTACTAATAAGGAGCTCCTAATTTTACACAGTTATTGATGTCCCAATTAAAAAAACAGTGTTCAGACACACAAGTCTTCATTGAAACTGATTCTATTCATAATTCTCCATAGGGCCATCTTGTGGACTACTTAATTACAGCAAGGGTTTAACAGCTTATAAAAAGACGATACACATATGTCCTTACTACATTCAGGAACAACTGGCCAAGCAATGCACCAGCAGTATTTCTGGATTTTGTAGCCAAACCTTTAAGAGGCCATCTTTATTGTTTTGTTTTTTTATTTTTTTTATTCTGATTTTTTTTTTCATGATATGCAGAAAGTGTTAACCCATGTACAGAAAAATCTATTTATAAGCAATCGAAATTAATTTTTTAAGCAATGTGTTTCGCCCTTAAGTCTCTTGAATGTTGTCACTTTAATCTGCCATACTTGGGTTTTTGTGTATGTGATTGTTTTAATCAAACTATAATTCAGACATTTCATTCGTTTTTATATATACCTGTAAAAATTTTTTTATATATATATATATTCATAAATGTTGGACAAAATCAGTATTGCCATGCTGATGTGCCAGAAAAAGGTTGAGGAATATGGTAAGCTTGTCTCTGAATAGATGAGTTTTAAGGGAGCGCTTAAAAGTCTGGAGAGTGGAGGATAACCTTAACAGGCGAGGGAGATTATTCCAGAGAGCAGGTGCAGCCCAGGAGAAGTCCTCTAATCGGGAGTGTTTGTTTAGTGTAGAAGAAAGCTGTAGATCCTGTGAAGATCTTAGAGAACGAGCTGGGATATATCTAGAGAGGAGTGAGGATATATAAGTGGGTGCAGTGTTATTATATATATGAGATGAGTGAGGATATATATGTAGGCGCAGTGTTATTGATAGCTTTGTAGGTTAGCAACATGATTTTGTATTTAATTCTGTAGAGTACAGGCAACCAGTGTAGAGACTGGTAAAGTGGACTGGCACTAGAAGAGCGTTTAGCAAAGAAGATTAGTCTGGCTGCTGCATGTAATATAGACTGTAGGGGGGGTGATTTTATACTGTGGGTAACCAATTAGGAGAATGTTGCAATAATCGATTCGGGAGATGATTAGTGCATGAATGAGAGTTTTTGCAGTGTCTTGTGTGAGGTATTTACAGATTCTAGAAATGTTTTTTAAATGTATATAACAGGATCTAGAAACAGATTGTATGTGTGGAGTAAAGGACAGTTCAGAATAACTCCTGCTCACAAAGCTCGCTGTCTAGGTGTTATCTCCGCATTGTCATAGATNTAGAGAGGCCAAGTGGACAGCTTTTATTGGCAGGTGGAAAGATGATTAGTTAGCAAACACTTAAGATTCAAGTTCTCAGTTTTATTTTACATACTTGAGAATGTGAGCTTGAATCTGATGCTATGAGCAACATCAACACATCCATCTCCTTGCTTAGTAAATTTTGGCCCTGATCTCCAATTTGGAATTTGGACCCAACTCTCCGCTTCTTATGAGCCCACTGTGAAATACAGAGCATTTCTTTGAATAGAAACCACAAGGGTGGAGTTAATCTGCTGCCACAGTCTTGGAGGGGAAAAAAAGCCAATTTGGTATTAAACTGTCCCAAGAAGAGGAGCCGAAATGGAGGCTTATTGCAAGAACTGAAAGGCTGATCTTTGGCCACTAGGTAGGATTTGCTCCCTTACACAGCAAAGTGCTTAAAGAACCGCTTATAATAATTAGTGAAGCCTAAGAATCACTAAGGCCTTGAGTGAAGAGCAGCGTGTCCAATTTAAAATGGCTGGCACTTTTACTTTGATTCATCTCCAGACTAAAACTGGAAATTATATAACCAAGAAACTGCGTGGAAAACTGTTTTAAAAAGACACTTCTCTTACGGGTTAGCACTTGCTTCACATGTTGGCGATTCTGCAGGTCATAAGGAAAAAAACTAAATCAGAATATCAACCAAATAAACAATAAAGATGATCTCTTTATTCTAAAATACTACAGGTACATTGCTTAGCCCGAAGGGCATCACTAAGTAGACCGGGAAGCATTTTGTAATTGTTATATTGTTTAAGCCACGGTAGTCATGACCATCATCCTGTTTTTGAGTGTAAAAGAATCCTGCCTCTGGTGACCTAGATTGTTGAATGAAGCCTTTGGCCAGTTGTTCCTGAATGTGTTCAGGACATTGCTCCTGTTTCAGGAACAGAGAGGGCATGTGTGATTCCTGCGTGGCATCTTCCCGGGAATAAGCTTCCATCAACTGCTGTTACAGAGATGGTAGGTTCCAAATCTGTCCACAGTTATGACACTAGATCTTCAGTGAAAAAAATCACTAGCTACTCTGGAATCGATAAGAGAAATGAATCTTATAGAGTTCTGAAATAATTCAAACATAACCTCTACAGTAGGTTCATGCTGAGATTGAGACTGTGTTAATACTCCTAACTTTGTGTCTCTTAGGCCAGGACAGATGGAATAGGTTGCTACCAGATGACCCGGGAAACCTTGGTGAAGGCATAGATTTTCAAATTCACTCTTGTTTTATGAGTAGGAAAGTTAAATGGCTCTAACAAATTGACTTTGCACTGGTTGATTGTGGGTTGCCATCAAACTTTGTTGGTGTGGACAATGCAAGAATGATGGGGTAGCAATTGTAGGAACAGAATAAATAGAAGCAGCTATTGAAGTTAAGGATGCTCATAAGAAATCCTGACTGGCTAACAGGTCCTGCAGACACTGGGCATTAGCTTCCTGGCTGCTCCTTGGAACCATGCAGTTTGTCAAACTGTCGCAGTCAAAGAGTATGGTGAATCTGGTTCAAGCTGGAAACTAGGGGTGGAACAGTTTGTAAAGAAGACAAGCTTTCAAAGGTTTATTAACAGTGGTATACACCTTAGTATATCCAGGCTGGAGTACTTAGCAGAGTAAATACGGTTTGCCGGTCAGGTAGGGAGTCCATACGAAAGGAATAACTGTGTCGGAATGTGCTGGAAGTCTAAGGGCCAGATTCAGCTTTTCACTCTCATGACTCATGAGTTACACTCTCATGGGCAAAACCATGTTGAATTGCAGGGGAGGTAAATTTAATTAGTTGCAATCAGCATAACAAGTGACAGCTGATGTTTCCTATCCTAGTGTAACTCATGAGAGTAAAAAGCTGAATCCAGCCATAAATTAGCAGGAACAAAATGCTGGGAGCACAAATAGATGGTAATCCTGAGATATTCTGTTGAATGGTAACCAACTACATACCCCTTTGGGCTTCTGTTGGCTGCAACGGCTGCATCTCTGATTACAATTGCTGCAAAAAGTTCACATGACTAAAATCCAAGATGGTGGACTCGGCACTATTGGTTTTCAAACTGGACGCAGAGGCCCTTTTCAGCCTGCTAGTATCTCTTGCCTTTCTCAAGCACCCTGTGCCACCTCTGGATGGACTCTGCCAGAATGCACAGACAGGTAGATTTCAGTGCTTGTGCATTCTCACTGCCTGTGATGTGTCCTGTGCTGAATATATGGAAAACAAATTGTGGCTATAAATAAACTATAACGAACTATAACTTAAATATAAAGATGTCAGCTGTTCAGATTTCTGTGTATATTTTTACATATTTGAAACATGGGTTTTCTACAAACATGGGTTTTTTTTTCTTCTTAAGGTGTAAACAAAGTATGGAGGGCTCAGTACAAATGAACTGAACATAGCCTTCGGTTGATAAAATGAAAAAGAGTAAAGCCTAGGGTATAATGCATGTCTGACAGTGCAGTACTCTTTCTATACAAAGATATGCATGCATCCTTAATCACCTTTTCTGCGTCTTAATGTGCTCAGTATTGGTACCTCCAGCTCTATATACCATACATTTGTCTTGCTGTTACTTCTACAGCTACAACCGTATTGACCTCTATTCATTTTATTTACCTTGCAAATTATATACTGGTTGAACCTGCCTGTGCAGATGACATCAATCTGGAAGGAATGAAATTAGTCTTAATGACATAGCTTCCTGCCTCATGTCGGGGTCATGGATACTGGATACAGTCTAATGTTTTATTTGTAAAATGTCATTGTCAGAGTTTTCATCTTTGTATCAGGGCACGTGACAGAAGTGCAGCCACAGAAACCTGGGGATTTTAAGACACAGAAAATATAATTACCTACACTATTGATGTCATATTTGTTCCAAGCCCCGAGGCTTATGTATGTAATGGAAATTAGAGAGGATCATTGCTTGTAACGACAGGGTTAGATATTTGCTGTTATTAATTGCTCTAATAATAGCCTGCAATAAGATTCAGGTATTGTAGCCATGTAAACAGATAAGATCAGGCTATATATGATCTGATTTAGTCTGCCACATTGACAAGCGGAGAAGATTCTATTTATGCGCTGGTGTGAACTAGATTTTCCTGTGGAAAATGACGTTTACAGTTTGTATCTCAAGTACTGTGCAGCCAGCAGGATGGATGTTCAGAAGGGTTTTATTTTATTCTTCAAAATGCTTACAGCCCTGTTCATATTAAAGGGACCAAATGAAAGACACGGAAACAGGAACAGAGTGGAGTAATTGAAGCACCTTGCTGGATGTGTCTCCTAATCATCTCACAGCTAAGACACACATTGGGACTGCTGTGTCCATTCCACAAGCAGCTGCAATAGAGCCAGGGTTACCAGTGTCTTATAAACGGGTCACAGTTTAAAGTAAATTGCCATACACAGATTAAAAAATAAAAGAAGAAATGATACAAACTGAATAATACTTTAATAGTGGTTATAGCTGCAATTTACTTGGTGAACCCTATGCTATTCTTAGACAATATGACTATTAGATTTACGTTTTGGATGTAGTTAAGTAAGTTTAGAGTTTATTTTTTAATTTAACAGACATGGAATTCAACATATTTTATTGTTTTTTTTCTGATTCAGATTTGTTAATGCTTTTTTTTTCTGATTGAACAACTACTTTAACAAAATCACCTGGAGCAGCTTTTCTGAGTTTGGTTACTTATCTCTGTCTGCATATGCGCTGGTGTCACCCCATCCGTTTACCACCTGCAGTCTCCTATATGTAATTGATATTCCCTGCCCCACCTGTGGCTAGTGATGATTTGGATGAGATTGTTAGTAGGAAAAACTCAGCTCATTTTGTTACACATGACTACCTCGTAACAATGAGGTCACTGTGATGACGTGCTATCCCAGAAGCCTCTTGAATCTCAATACCGCTAGAAAACGTTGTAAAAGCAGGATTGGAGCAGTTAGGACATTAATGTGACTTTTACCTGGCAATATACTGTATACTCTGGAAGAAAAATAACAGAGCTATATTCACACTTTCATTTTATGTGATCCGGTCCCTGAGCAAAAGATTTAGCAAGATCTGTACTAACCAGACATCTGTATGTTTAATATTGTAATACTGGGCTGCACAGTCAGCAGTAGCCCAGCTCAGAGTATGGTGAATGAAGTTCACTGGCTTCCCTGCTCTAATGACAACTCTGCCAGCACAGAAAGCAGTCAGAGCTCTCAATTTTCGGGTGACAGCCCCAGTCACGCAGACCTAAAGCTACCTTACCTTACCTTACCTTTTCCATGAAAGCTGAATAGAAAGTTAAGGAACTGCCAAAACAAGAAAGATACTTAAATGACTATTATTAAATAGGTTGGTAAATAGAAAAAAAACCCACATTCAGTTAATATGCAACTCTGTCTGTAAATATAAACTTAATTTTTCTTTTTAAAAGAAAAGAGCAAATTGTCCACTGAAGCTGACCCATAACGGTTATACCAAAAGCTAATAATGTGGAGAGCATCTGATATTGCATGTTAGGTATGCTAGGTGTGTGGAAGCCTTTAACTTGGTCAGTATAGACTGGGCTGCAGATTTTCTGTATGACAGCCTCCTGCAGAGGGATGTGTGTGTAAAACTTGTGGCTAAATCACTGTTCACGAAAGGGTTGTACGTTTAGAAAATGTGATCAGCACCTAGGTAAATGATTACATACCTACAGGACTACATCAGGATTGGGTCCTACTCTGATTTTTTTAAAATTACATTATGGGGAATAACTTCTCTGGGAAATAAAACATTTTAGACAAAATAAAGGCTGCTGATTGGTAAATACAATTTGCTTGTTCTGTGGAGGAAGTTTAGAATATAGCTCTTGCAATGGGTAAGCCATGCTTAAACTGAAAGATGACTATACTCCCAAGGTGACAAATGTTTTGGTTTATAGCTATGCTTATAGCACCATTAGCAAAACTGAACAATAAAATCCTACTGGCAACTGCAGACCAATGAGTCTAACATTATTATTTTGGAAATGATTGGAAACAATCAGACCCTATATAAGCTATCCAAACCTCCCTTCCTACTTTCAGGTGCTTGTTGCTTCCAGCACTATATTACATAAATAACATTTGAAAAAATTAGTTGCAAAACAGTTGCAAAAATTAGTGGTCATCCCCCCTCCAAGAAAGTACACCTAAACAACAGCAATATATTATTTCACTCCCCAAACAGTGACCATTCCATGTCACAAAGAGAGGAATCTTTGTAATGTTCTTTTCAGCCCGTACTCGACCATGAAAATATGTGTAAGTGCTTATTACTGTAAGCTGGAATGTTAAAGCTTTATTAGTTCTGGTAAATGCTACTTTGTACAGCTTGTATCTGTAATCACAGGAATGCATATCGTATTCTTTCCTGATATTAAGGAACAACAGAGAAAAAAATGATTATTTACTGGCAAATAAAACAACTAAAGTTGTGCAGAGTTTTTAGCTGAAGATGGCATTATTAGAAGTATGCCAGTGATCACCCCATAGATCTTCTGTCTCTAATAGCTTAGGATCTTAGGTGGTGGTAAAGGATGAGATAGATATATATAGATATGGAAACAGCTGGATTACACCCTGCAAATAAAAAAAAGAAACGAAAAAACATATACTTACCTATCCAGGGCAATGATCCAGTCACTGAAGTTCTGGTAATTTTCATTCGGGGACTTCTCACTGTGCATGCACAAAAACAATGTCATTGATCGCAGACCATGGTGGGTCCTCGTTGGAGAGGTGAGTAAGAATAAATCCTGTGGACTAAGTAGACAGGCACATAGCGAGGTTACCCTAAATATTGACTGCAGTGTTTATTTTACTAAATAGAGCCCCAAGTGTTTACTCATGCAATTACACCTATGCAGCTCTTTTCATCCGTAATGAAGCACGCATACCATAATGCAGTGGTTCCCAAACTGTGTGCCTTGGCTCCCTGGGGTGCCGCGACGCTCTCATTGGGGTGCCGCGGAATGTTGTTTCCAACATGGTGCTATGTTGATGCTGTTACTTAGAAGCACAATTTGAAAACTTGAAAAATTATGGAGACCCTAAGGGTGCCTCGACTGAGAAAGTTTGGGCACCACTGCCATAATTTCTTGATCATTACTCTAAATGGGCGGGCTTCATAACATCAAGCCCCGCCCATCCACAGGAAAAGTATTTTTTGAATCACAAAACCAAAAGTCGGAAACGCTGGAAAAAATGTCTCTCAATCATAGTCATCTGTCTCTGATATGATCAACTTTTTCCCTTCCTTCTTCCAGATAAAAGGAAATAGTCATACTGTTTTTGTTCCTGGAAAGATTTGATCATAAGTGCCAACTGGACATAGGCACATTCATTCACATTATAATTATTCTCAATATCAGGGACTGATTACTGCCTGGACCTAGCTGTCATTCTTAAGTCTGGATGTAACCCATTGCTTTAGTCTGATAGGGCTGGACTTCTCATTGATTGGTTAGCATGGATGCATGTGCAGTGCAAACAAGTGGCTGCAACATGAATGACTGTATATGAGAGACCTTTCAGTGAGCTGAACAATACTTGATTGATCTTACACAAACTACTGATATATACCAACACAGGGCTCGAAGTGGGGGTGTATACGGGGGTATGCCACACCGGCACTACAAATCTCCATTGACTTCTATTATATCCTATGTTTTCACTTCGACCACTGTACCAACATGTAAAACTTCTTATATTTGGGTTTGGAGAAAACGACTGGAAAGATTGCTCATTTTATCTCATAATTATCAAAGAAAAGCTTATCATTTATACATTATTTCTCCCTCAGCATTAAATATGTATTTTTAATCTTTAACAGTTTAATATGTACACTTAGCACAGATTACAGAATAAGCTGACTCAAAGCCGAAGCTTGAAAAAAACCTGTTTCTAATTAAAATATACTTATGAATTTTCTCCTATGGCCACAATCAAAACCTTCTTTATTCAGCAAAGATTAAATTTCCTTTGTGCAGCAACAACTGTTCAAAGAAGGAAAAAAAGTCCTGTAATCACATTTCATAGTGTATTAAAAAGTGATATTTTTATATTAAGTATTATATAGTACAGATAGAAATACACATTGTTGATAGTTATAGTGAATGTGTCATTGTTACATTTTATTGTTGTCATTATTATGATAAGCTCTGTAAAGTTGTTCATTGCTGTACAAACAAGAGACAAATGTTTGTAATTTATAAAAATTGTACTAAAAATGTCCTATTTTCCGGTAAACGAATCATGACTTCAGCGACCTCATTCACCTTATAAATGACTCCTGATATGAACCAACAGTCTTTTGCTTATATTAAAAATTCCGTCACTGATAACTATGTTTTACCAACTCAAAACAATATATTTGCAGTTATATTCCTCCAATCTAGTTGACGTCATTAAACGTATTAGCCACATTGTGTAATCTCGTGGTGAATGACAAGCTCTGTTCTGTTTCTAACCTAATCAAGGATCTCAGAGAAATCGGTACGTTTTAAAATTATAGCTGGAGGACATGCAAGTAATTCATCCCCCCCTATTCTCTGTCAGTGTAATTTCAGTGGCAGGCTTGCATAGTAAGCTGTACTTTGTGATTAAGAAACAAATTTTCTTCTAATACAGCCAAAAGATTGTTTCCTGGCATAAGTATCACTAAATTGTAACTGAAGCAAAGGAACTATATGAAGTATGTTTAGATAATGCTTGTGAGCTCCATCTGCCTGGTCAATTACAGGATTCATAGCACCACGTTTGGTTACCTGTGGTAACCCGCACTCTTCCCATTCATAGGGCAGAGACCCCTACTTGAAGGTTTCTGCACCACCCTTAAATAAATACAGGACGGTGTGGAAACCTGGATAATGCATCTCTCTCTCTCCAAATGGAGCTATAGGTCCCATACATGAATTGTCCATACAGAATTATGTACAGTAAACCACATGCAATGACAACCCTAATGGATAGTTAGAAAAACACAGTATAATATGCGTCATATTGCCCAACCAGGGGTCAGGGACCTGCAAATTGATAATCCTCATACAAATGCAAAAATTCATTTTCAGTTTTGATTTTTTTGTACTTTTTGAAGCAGAATTCTGTACTGAGGCGCATGCTGGAAAGACTGGAGTTTTAATTAGGGCAACAAAGTGCTGTACACCTAAATTGCTTATAAATATTAACCCAGCATTTGAAAGAATTTAGAAATCAATAGATTATTTACATGATTTATAGAAGTCCTAAAGTCCCTAATGACGTCCATGACATTATCACAATTGTGAATTAATTATTTAGTAATTTATAGTAATAGAAACTTCTGTTATATCAGATGTTGTTGGATCAATAATGTTTCTAACACATATTAGATTACAATTTAACTAGAAAAATCAATCAAACTGTTTTAAGTGCTTGTATAATCCAACTAGATTTGGTCATTCCTGACCCCATGTGTGTCACTGACTTATAAAGTAACATGGGGCCATTTGTAACAGGTCAATTGTTTGCTCTGTATAATGGATGAATGATGAAGCCAGATGCACATGTAGGGGCTGATTCAGAGTTGCACTTACACCTTTTTTAGATGCAAGTGTAGACCTGAGCAAAACCAAAGTTGCAATGTGAGGGTCGCATATGATTTGTAATTCTATTGCACACAGAGAAAACACTTTGCTTTTGCACAATGATTTCACAAACTACATACTGTTATGTGAAATCAGTAGATTAAACAGGGTTGCCTACTTTTCCAAAGGATTTCAGGAAGATTGCGACAAGTGCTGCACAAAAGTGGTGTAACTTGTGCATCCAAAGGGGTGTGTCCTGTGGATAGCTCCATCCATGGGTGTGTCTGACTCGGCCATGAGAACTATTTCACAATAAAAATATCTGCATTAGTGTTTATTGTTTCTTAAATTGTCAGTAAATAATCACTTTCACTATTTATTGTGAATAGATGTAAATTGGAGAAGCACTAACTCCATTATCTGTATAGAAATAGGACACAATGTGTGATTTCTATCATCATAACACAATGTCTTCTTCACCTGAATGAGCATCAGGGAGATTATCCAGCACTTCAGGGAGTCAGGGAGACCAGCCACTTTTCAGGGAGTCTCCCTGATCAGGGAGAGTTGGCACCCATGAGATTAAAGTTGAGCCAGGAAACTTCACCTCTCAACTGTAATTCTGTTTTCACAGTTTATACTTGCCTCCTCTGCAGTTAAATGTTTAGTTTTGCCCAGGTCTATACTTGCACCTTTTTTGGCCTTACTCCCAACCTCTGGATCAGCTTTGTAGTGTAAGCATGGTGGAGCATTGGCTCTTTTCTCCTGATGGATGCCAAAATGTTGGAGGCACCATCTTTGCCATCGGGACACACACTCAACCGGAGTCACCCTGCCTCTGCTTGAGAAGAGCAAGCGACTGCTCCCTCTTCATTACTGTGAAGATGAGAGCTGCTCCGCTGGTTGTCACTTTGACAGGACTGCCTAGGACTAATGAAGGAGAGGCAGCCTGATAAAATGTGTCTGTGAAATTCAAGCATGTTTGCCAACTTGCATATGAATATCAGTGAGATTGTGATAGCACACATCAAGATGCTGCACCAACAGGTGCGTGTCCAGTTCCACCTATAGGGGTGTGTAGCGTCACCAGGAAAAATGTCTGTCAATAAAAATGTCAAAATGAAACTCATAGCTTGAAACTTAATCTGACTGGTTGCTATGGGCAACATCCCCACTTTGCAATCTCCCTGCTTAGTAAATTTAGACCCTGTGGTTTGTGGTCCAAGCTATTGTAAACTCAATGAATAGGTCCTCAATACCATATTTCTCATATTCATCCATCTCTTATGACCCTTATGTCCTAAGTTGAAGCTATATAAGCTTAATCATCTCCAGAGTGCTCATATACAAGTGATATGTAAAATGCTACCTAATGATTATACATGTAAATAGAAGTGAGTAAAGCCCAGGTAAAACTAGAGACGTATGAGCTGATCCTAAGTTGTGGCGCTGCACTGGCGCATGCGTTGCGTACGTACGCATTGAGTATAATCCAAAGCTGCGTTTTTTTTGGCCAAAAAACGTAACTGTAAATAGCGTGAATAAAAACGCAATGCGCAAGCATTCACGACCAGGGCAGTTTAGCGTCTTGCGTCTTGATGGAATTCTTTTTTTTTTTTTTAAATCCTTTGTGGCAGAACTGAGGGAACAATGTAAAATGAATGTAATAGAGCTGATTTTTTGGTCAACCTAAATATAATAAATGACCTGTTTGGTTAAAGTGAGTTTAAGCGTTTCCTTTACAGCACTGACATTACATTTTATACTTTTTATGTTTAATTTTTTTTTCAATACCATAAATAACTTTATCCCATAAAAGGAAGATGTTGTAGGACTGTTGTCATTTCCCTAGCATTATCAAAAAAAAATGTAAATAATATTATACAGTCCCACAGAACTCGGTAGCTGGTAACAATGATAATGTAAATTATTTCAGTGTTTTGACTGTCATTAAAAAGTGCACAAAAGTCCACATTGTCCAATATAAAAGCTGTTACACAAGATGACACATCAAAGATGCAAGTACTGCACAAAACACAAGTTTACAGTCCAGGGAACACTTCCTACAACTATTGCAAACGATCTGCAAAGTATAGGAAATAGACCAGTTAGACCAGTTGCCCCATCCCCAGGCAGCTGCAAGCAAAAAGCCGCAGATGGCTCATAATCGCAATGCGCAGCGCGAAACACAACAGGCACGCCCCGAAAACTCATTATAATATGCTGCCACGCCCATTAATCGCAGTTCCAAAATCTGAGGCGCAGAGCCCTGGAGACGCTAATGTGCGTCTGATTAGCGTGCGATTCAGAGTTCTGTGCTCATGCGCAGTGCGAAAAAACGCAAAAAACGGCGTGCACAGCGCCCACACTCAGATGCAATGCGCAACTTAGGATCAGCTCCGTAACCACCATGGGTGCAGGGTTGTGATGCTTCAAGGTCCAATGAAGGGGGATACATGCCCTACGGCACTCACTATAGAAGAATACAGTGCTGAGCGATCACACATGTATGAACAGAGAGCTGCTTACAATGTGTTTATACACAGTACTCAGGCCTCAATCATGGAGTACTGAGCACTGTATTAGGCTGACAGCTTCTCTCATGCCACAGGACCCCCCTATCCTTATTTACACTCCATCTCTGTCCCCATCTCAACCAACTATGGACCTGAGTCTGTCAACTTCTTGGGTATGTTGATCGGACCATATGGACAAGGCAATGTCTGCTACACCCTTCATAGCAAATGCTTCTAAGGTAGTTGAACCTACCATTACTAGAAATTACTATTTTTCCCTAGGAAATACAAAAAAGCTAACAAGATGACAGAAGATACATGGGATGATTTCTTGTGATTTCTTGTATATTTATTATATGCATGTCACACTATAAGGGGTCAATTCAATCCCGCGAAGACGGGAAAAAGCGCAAAGTGTGCTTTTTCCTGTCCCTTACGCTAGGGAATACTCGTGTCTTTTTATATGCAGCTCAATAAGCCGCGAGCTAAAAAGACACAATTTTTCTCCCATAAGTGGGAAAAACTTTGCGTGATGCAGATTAAATCGGCCCCTAAGCCACAATATAAGTGATATTATCTATTAATTGTAGACTATATTTTTATGATGTAACAACAGCACAAGGTAAAGGAAGTACAATAATATGCAATATTGACATGCATAGACATATAAAATAAGACAAAACCATGAGTGAGCGGTCTGCATACCATATTGTGGCCTCACTATTCAAGGATGGAGAAATATTAAAACTTAGGGGTATATTTACTAAGCAGGGAGATTGCAGTGAAATTCGAATTTGGGGAAGTTGCCCATGGCAACCAATCAGATTTGAGTTCACATTCTCCAGAGTGTAAAATGAAACTGAGAGCTCAAATC
>JABWIB010001158.1:48719-63851 GCA_016617825.1 Platyplectrum ornatum
CACACATCAGTAATGTTACCATATACTGCACGTACCTCCTCGCATTTGGAATTTATACTGTTGCACTTGCACATTATTGTGGCCCTAATACAGGAGGCACAGGAAGAAAAATCTGAAAGAAGAGCAGAGCCGCATGAACACTGAACATTTGGTTAACTATAAGTGCTCGATCAGATATTGATTGCAACAATCTTAAATGACCACTGCAGAGTATGCACTTGCACGGTATCATTTCAAATGCTCAGTTACCATGTGAACTGTATTGATATGGGTCCCTGTCCTGCCCCCAGTGCAGCCATCAAGGAACTAGCACATTGGTTAAGTAGCAGTTGTTGAATATTCTGTTCTACTATGTGATATTTGTCTTGCTTCCTTCGAGTTACAGTTTTATGCATTTTCTCTTCCTTAGTCCCAAAAGCAGAATGATATCAACAGACAAGCCAAATTCGCCGCCACTCCCTCCTTTGCATTGTTTGTTAATCTCAAAAATGTGGTTTGCAAAATTGGAGAGGATGCAGAAGTTCTCATGTCTCTCTATGATCCTTTGGAGTCCAAGTTTATCAGGTCTGTTTTAAGCATCATCGGATTAATATCTCTGCTAAAAGTGTGTCGTTTGTGTTGAAAATCTCATTTCAACCTCCTCTTAGGGTGCACTGTAATGACCAGTCATAGACTGTCTATTTGTTAAAGGCTGTGATGGATATCAGCAATGCTTATGCTGTGGATGGTGGGAGTTATATATGACACTTGGGGTAATCTCGTACATTCTAGTAAATGTTATACGTTTCAGAGTTTCCAGCAAGTTGCAAAAATCTTTTGGAGTTGTTAAAATGACTAACCAGAAATCAGTGGAGATAGCAGGAGTTAATGGAGCTACTTAATTCAGGCCATTTAAATATAGTTACTGCTTACCTACTGCTGCAACATGAAACGCGGGCAGTGACGTCTGTGCTTGTTCCAAAAATCTCCTTGGTGGTTGTGCTTTAAAAATGAATCATTCAGGGAGATAGTGATGATTCGCACACGGTCACCTCCAATACGTGTCAGTGACCTTGACATAGATACTACAATCCCCTGTCATGATCTGTCAGGTAGAAACTGTCCCTTGGTTGCTGGGGCATGCTGGCATTTGTAGTTACACGGTATCTGGATTCCTGCTGGCTGCTTATGTCTGCATTCTCCCTGTATCCTGATAGACCGCACAAATCTCTCGGGTCAGAGCTTGAGGCAGGGATTTCATTAAAATCACTGCCTCAATCCATGATAGTTACTATGGATGGGGGGGGCATGATGACATCAGGTCCCACCCACGCTTAGTAATCCTATAAATATAGCATTTTAACATGCAACAGGTGGATCTTACAGTGTTGTTTTGCATATATGGCGCCTTAATGTGCTGCCCAAATGCTGCCATCTTTATTTTGAAGTCGGAAACCCTACATTATATTCTCATATGCATAGTGGACCAGATTCGCACAAGTCCTGCACCATTCTATCTACAGGGGGCTGCGATATTCACATGTGTATGGGGCAGACCACTCCCCTCTACATCTTCACCCCCTCCCTTAAGCTTAAAATGAGGCCGGTGCGGGAAACTTGATGGTGTGTAAGGGCTGAACTAATCCCTGTACTATTTAAATCCCTCCCTCTGCCCAACATGCGTACTACTACGAACAGCTCCCCTTCCACCCTGTAAAGGCATACACTGATTGTGTATCTATGGAATACCTTTTTAAATTGCGTTTGTACGTCCACGCCTAGCACAACCTTTATATATCCCTTTAGTGGAGCCCTTAGAAAGGTCTGGATCAGCTAACTCCGCCTTATCCAGTTACCTCTTGAACCACGATACTGCATTCTGTATAGCACTTTATTGAGAGCCTAGCCTACACATATATAACCGCAATGCACGCGGCAATGGCATCCAGCGTGATGTATTATCGCCATCATGTTGATGAATTTGTACTGCATAGAAAATCTCACAGACCAAATATTGTCACTGCAAAGATTTGCCATGTCTTGTGGTCAGCGCTTAGCAGCTACAAGAAAATGTCAGTAACTCGTGTTTTTATTTAATTTTTTCCGTATGAATGTATATTTGCAAATGATACCAAAATAATTGAAACTTAATGAAGGGTAAAGAAACACCATCAGCTTAGCATGCAGTCCATAACTGGTTAATAAATCCTATTTGCATGATGGTAATTAAAGCAATCATCTGAAATTAATGCCATTAGTTTAAAGATTCTCTCTCCCTCTAAAGCACTTAAAGAGAATGTCTAACTAAAAATCCAAAATGTAATTTTACAGTAAATAACAAAACTCTTCCATTACGAGGATATTATTATTCATGTGTGCTTGGAATCGCTAACCTGTAATTACATTGATGAAAACTTCTGCTATTCTTTGCTATTCTTCTGGCTTATAAGTTTCTCACAGTAACAAAGGGATAAAAAAAGGGAAATAAAATGTAAATCCTGTGCGCATAGGCCAATATACTTTATAGCAATTACTGGCGGAATGGCCTCCCGAGCACTTACTCCTTTTATATTTATTTTACTTTTATCAGATAATGGTTTATTGGCTTTGAAATTCAATGGTTATATAATATCTGTGTGGAGCCTCTATACTTTGCTACCATTATTTAGAGCCTAAAGCTGGCCATCCACCGGAACAGTTCTCGTCGCAGCGTGATTTTAAATATTGTGAAAGGTTTTTCCTTTGACGGACATGTCAATATCGGTACCTAGGGGCCGATTCAGTCCCACACGAAGACGGGGAAAAACGCAAAGTGCGCTTTTTCCCGTCTATTATGGGACTCAAAACTCGCGTCTTCTTATACGCGGCTCAATGAGCCCCAAATTAAAAAACGCGAGTTTTCCTGTCTTACGCAAATAGTGTAAGGCAGAAAATCTTCGCGCAAAGGGGATTGAATCGGCCCCAAAGTGACTAAAAAAAGAAAAGTCTAGTAAACCTAACTATTTTGCTGCCTCAAAAATGCCCAAAAATTGTTAAACGACATCTGAAATGCCCACACACTACGCGATTTAGTAGCCCTTATACGATAATCAGTCAGGAATTCGGAATGATCAAATTGACGTTAATGACTTTAACGTCTTTAATCCGTGTTTAGCGAAAATCGGCACCACACGCTAGAACGAGATTTCTAACGGTCGACAATAATTGTTCCTTTGGAACAAAAATCTTTCTGGTGAATGGCCAGCTGAGTAGGGAAAGTCAATGATTTGCAACTTGGTGCCAGGGTTGACTGGCATGCCTCCTATTGGTTATACTCTTATTTTACATTTCTTCCACGTGAAGTCCTTCAGATTGTATCCGTTGTAGCTAAATGCGCCTCCTTTTGACCTTATTTCAGTGAAAACTACTTAGTGCGCTGGTCAAGTTCTGGCCTTCCCAAAGACATTGAAAGGCTCCACAATCTACGAGCTGTGTTCACAGTAAGTCGTTTCAGTGTTGTCATCTTCTTCATTTGCATTGAATTATACTGTAAATGTATGATGTTCCCTTTTCTTCATTAATCCAAGTGTCATTGTCCTGGCTGGTGCTAGTTATTTTTTATTTAGTTATTGGAGCAATAGAAAAATTGATACAAACCTAAGGTCCACATTACAAAGCTCTAGTACAAAGATTTAGTAGAAGGAAGTTACTACTAAGCCAGAGAATGAGGATAAGTGATCAGTGTGACTTATTTTGTTCTGGACTTCTCTACCATCTACCTTCTCCCCTCACAGGACCTTGGAAGTAAAGACCTGAAGAGAGAAAAGATCAGCTTTGTCTGTCAGATTGTTAGAGTTGGCCGCATGGAGTTACGAGATAACAACACGAGAAAGCTAACCTCAGGCCTGAGACGACCGTTTGGTGTGGCAGGTATTTATCAGCCCTGAATTTCCTTTCTTTACCTTTCTTTATGATGCCTCTGTAGCAAATATAAATGTGATTATTGGAGCCAATCCATGTTTCTTCAAGATGGATGCTTTCTGCCCGCTAGGATCAATAAGAGCCTCTCATTTCACTGCTTTCCCAGTATGGATTTTGAGTTTGAGTTTCTCACAGGAAGCGGCAGCATTTCTGCACCCAGAACTCTACATAAAGATCCCATCCATAATCCAGATTCAGGAGAGATAGAAGGGGGAAGAGATGGAGCCAGGTAGATGGAGACAACAAGAGGGTGGAGGGCCCTACTCGTGTTAGCTCACATGCTAAGAGGGAGGAGTGGACAGTACCGAAGACATAGGAATGAGGGAGAGGGTAGAGGGATTATGTGCAGGAGGAATAAGACTGAAGAAGTCTTGGAAGTTGTTAGATAGCCTAATAGGTTGAGGTGGATCTGACTTCTGACACATTCAGTAAGGACACTTCCTCAGATGGCCGGGGCTAAGTTTCCTAGTAGGCTTTGGACGTGATTAGCATAACGGTCGCCCTCCATCCAACCCCCATGCTGCTGTCTTTTTGGTTTCTCTTAGCAACTCGGCTTAAGAATTTAGCGCCTTTCTGTTTACATGAATTACATGGGATCTGGATCTGAGTGCCTAATATTACTTATTAATATTTACATACTAGCGCAAGTGACGTCCGCATCACCTCCACCCTGGTATCAGAAAGACTTCTAGTATGTGCAGTCACAAAAGAAACCCCTTTTACAGAGGTCCGATCTCAGTGTAATATGACTTACGCACATGATGAACTTATTATCTGTCATCATGTTTTACTTACATTTGCAGGCATATTATTTGCTTGTAAGTATAATGGCTGCTGTTTGGCCTTGCGGACAAACCTCTCTCATACATAATCAGAAATAATCTTTCCTGTTTCATTACATGCCGTATTGTGGCTGAAAGCTGTTTGGGAAAGTTTGCATGGCTAACGACTAAGCGCGCTTCTCCGGGAGGGAAATGAGCGACGAAACCGGTGACAGATGCTGAATAATACTCGAATATAGATTACAGAATGCGATGCGCTTTCCATCTATGCATTTCATTAAAGCGTTCCATCCATTAAAACACTCACAAACACGTCCACTCTGCTCATTTTCCGTCTCTTTCTTTCAGTAATGGATGTGACGGACATAATTACTGGAAAAGTCGACGACGAGGACAAACAGCATTTTATACCTTTTCAGCCGTAAGTGCGCGTATTCAAAACATTTATAATTATAATGTAGAATCTGCTTCCCCATTTATTTCCCCCTTGCTCAATAGTTATATTTTTTATTTTATGTGGCTTTGCATAAATATTATGCCTATTTTCCATACAAATGTATATATTACACCCAATGTTGTGCTTCATCATTTATCCCATCTCTACGCCTGCTGCTCCCATATTATAATGGTTTATCATGCTGCATGTTTTTGCTTCTCTCGTGTGGTTATTTCCATGATTTTTTTTTAATTTTTTTTTATACACATTGACATTTTATAGTAAGGTGATCTTTGAAGCTTCTGAATTGCTACACAAGTACCGTCTGAATAATTTACACAGACAGCTGTTTTATGGGCTTATGTAACAAACAATACAAAGTCTTTGTTGCGCATTAATTAGGATTGAACGCCTCTACGTGGCCCATTCTGACCTTGCTGTTAACAGCGTTCTCTGCTTCATGGGAATATATGTTTTATCGACAAAGCCGCATTCCATTAAATGAGGGAGATACCATCTGACATCATACTAAACGGATCCTAATGCCAATACTCATTGTCCTGTGAATCTTATAAAAGTATGTACATCCTTCCCTAAAACCGCTACGTAAATGAAGTGTAGGCAGTGTAGTTATGTAGTATATGTGATTTAGTTAATGCTTGCAGAATAGAGAGTGCAAGCATGTTCTATTCTGATTTCCAAATCCAGGCTGTGGAATACATTGGGTTTCTCGCAGTCTGGATCCAGACTAGATCAGCGTTTCCAATACCAATTACCAAATATGCATCCGCAATGCCACAATGCCACAATGCCTATAACACATGTCACAATGCCAAGATATTAATTTCATCTATTACCACCCCTTGTTGAAATTCAACAACAGCGGATATTCCATAATAGCTTGAGCAGTCGCCCTCAGTCTGGGTTGAGAACCCCTGTCCTAGATGATAGAGAAGGGAGGGGTGGGTTACAGTTATTAATAATAAGTGACTTTAGTTTTTCTGTGTTATCCATATTGTGACTTCTTTATTGCATAGATACTGGACTGGTTTATAAAATTCAAGTTTAGCTCCATCTGTGTGCATAATCGGCTACTCTCTGCAGTTCATGGTCTTTTTGACTTTCTTACGTTCACCCTTGAGTAGCCCCATTGTATTAAAACGGTGACCAATGCTGATCTACGGATATTGGCCATATAAAAGCCTGTAGAGCAGATACTTTATTGTTTATTATTGATCACGTCAGAAATTGTTACCTGGGTCTTTCTAACCACATACCACATTCTATGTAGACTTACTGTCAATGAATGTATAAGCAAATAGCTCTTATTGCAGGGCAATGAATTGTCCATGAAGTAACATTGTATGGCTGTTAACTTATTCCCTTGTGAGCGGGACAGATTTAAGGACACTTTAAGGAGGATATATATATATATATATATATATATATATATATATACATATGAGAGAGAGAGAGATACTTTGAACTATCACAGTTTGCCGGTTGTGCTGTATAGAAGGGTTGATTGTGTGTTCCTTTTTGATTGTGCATGTTGTTTTATTTTATAGCTGGGTCTCTTCAATTCATAAGTGGCTGCTATGGGCTCACACCTTCCAGCATGTCCTGATAGCAAAGGGACAAATTTGAACCTCCTTAGTCCATTGCATAGTGCGACTGTGGTTCCCATGACAGCGCATGGGATTTTAAATATAAAGATCGATCCCCAAATCAACAAAGTATATATAGGGGATATATATATCTAATGGTTTCCTTTTGTCTTTGTCATATAGAAATTCTAAATCTTGTTAAGTGGATTTATTATTACAGACTGACTTGGCCATGAAACACGATTGAATTCTTTTTTTTGCCCGTCTTATTGACTGCACATTTTATTGTTTAAGATGTTTCAGTCTTGAGACAAGAACTATTACAAGCTGTAAGCAATCTGTTATGCTATTTGAATATTTGATTAGAAGTTGCCAGTGAAAACGGTAGTGCTCTCCCCCTACTGGGAGACAAATTAATGTGCTTGCACAATTAACAATTAGGATGTGCATTAACAAATCTCCTACTGCGCTGCAGCCTCCTAATAAGCGGCACTGGTCACACATGTACAGAAACGTTTTATCTCTGCAGAATTCCGGGTTTCCGGGTCACCTTTTCACTGATTGCACAGCATTCTGGGTAATACTCTTCATATATGAGCATGGTTATCTAAGCTAAAAACCGAACAGCAAAAATTGGCCAACTATTCCACATAAAGGATCAGATCCAGACTTACAAATAAGTGCGTTGAGTTACACCTGGGTAAAACCACTTTGCATTTCCGGGGAAGTTTTTATTATATTACTTATAGCACATAGATACTGACTAGCGTTACTGTAACATTGGACCAGATCCAGACTTTAGGCATTATTGACCAAAACCATGTTGAATTGCAGGGGAGGTAAAATGAATGTCAGTGTGTGCATGCAGGAAGAATACTTTATTGTTGCATGTTGCACACAGATACTGACCAGCGTTACTGTTACACTGTTATTACAATTGGGCTGCAAACATTGCATCTCTGAACTCTAATACTGTTTACAGTTTATATTTACCCCTCCTGCAATACATAATGGTATTACCCAGTTGTAACTTTCCTCTCTTATATCCAACTCTGGATCTGATTAAAAGTCCTTGCGTCGTGTAAATGCTTTTTTTGTATTTAATATTTAAGTTCAGAGAACGTTCTGCATATGGGATGAATCTATAACTAAAATAAAATGAAATATTTGAGAGACTTTGAAATACAGACACATTTTCACATATGCTATTAATGTAATAAACCTCAGACTAATGTCACTGACTGAAAACATTATTGATTGCTGATTCAATGGGGCTGATTCAATCCCCTTTGCTCGGATTTTCTCTGCCTTACGCTGTTTGCATAAGGTATGGAAAACTCACGTTTTATTCATTCGCGGCTCATTGGGAGTATAAAAAGATGCAAATTTTCAGTCCCGTAATAGACGGGAAAAAGCACTTCGCGTTTTTTTCCCGTCTTCTCGCGGGATTGAATCGGCCCGAATGTTACACAGTCACTTTCTATGCATGCTATCTTATGGGCAAAATCAGGGCCAGGTTAACAATGGGGTGGATGGGACTATAGCCCCAGGCCTCCATTTAAAAAAAGGCCCTCACATACAGTGTCTCATTGAAAGGCATAAGGATGAATGTGGGAAAAGTGGGAATGTTTCCCATAGTAACCTCTGAATATCACTTTACATACAGGAGAATGTGAACTTGAATTGGATTGGTTGCTATGGACAACATCCCCTCTCTTTCCAATCCTGCAGTGTAGTACATTTATACTCTGTATGGACCAGCTGTATGCTGGTACACTCCATCCCACCCAGAGAGCGTTTATATTTCTGTTGGTTCTGGATTGCATGCATGTGTCAGTGTGAATTTAGGCCTAAATGTTGCGTTGCTGCTGCCAATTCTATATGCAGTGCATCCGGAACGAATTCTCAGTGCTTCACTTTTTCCACATTTTGTTAAGTTACAGCCACAGGTGGGACATCTCAAGAATGATCAATGCACCTGAGCTCTATGGCAAAGGCTGTAATTACTTATGTACGTTTGATTTCTCAGTTTGTGGTTTTTATTTTCTTTTTTTTATGTTTGCAAAAATCTATTTTTCCCATTGTCATTATGGGGCATTGTGTGTAGGATTTTACAGCAAACATGAATTTATTCGCATTTGCAATACGGCTGTAACATAACAAAATGTGGAGGAAGTAAAGCGATGTGGATGTTTTTCGGATGCCGTGTAATTTGTACACTTGGGGCCAATAAGGTAAAACAAACGAATAACTGGGTTGAGTTCAGATGGTAAATAGGGGTGAGGGGGGGAGACCCAGTTGTCTGTACAAAGTATATTTGAAAGGAGATCCTCAAAGAAGAGAGCACCCAAAGGAGCGGTGCTGGCTATCAATGGAATCAGTCTGTATTCTATACTAGACAATCCTCCCAATAGACAAAAGGTTTTGTACTGAGGGTGTTGGGGATTGCGCTGTTACTGATTCCTTAATCATACGTCAACCATAAGTCAGTTTTGTTTTATACCTCTGGCATATCACCTGTATAATGTTACTTTTATGTATTTGAGGTTGTTAGATTTTAGCTGCACCAATGCCTCTCACACACAGACACACTTCTTAGGGTCATGAATTTGCTTTTTCTTCTCTAGAAATGATTTTCGGTTTACTGATCTCTCTGTTGTCTTTCTTGTCATCTATTTCCGTTCTTTGTATGTTGTAAACTAATACAAACTTTTGTGCATTCTGTGCCATGATCTTATCCATTCCCTCGTTCCTGTGCTCTTTGGTTTTCTGTGACCCTATGTTTCCTGTGGTGGTGTCTGTGATGTGCACACTCCAGGCTAGCATTGGATGAAGCGATCCGACACAAGCAGCTCAACCTATCATCCCGTTTTTCACCCAGGGTGGCAGGGGAGAGTGATTTCCTCCAGACTGTTATAAACAAAGTGATTGCTGCCAAGGAAGTTAACCACAAAGGCCAAGGTACGTCGTTTCATGAAATATTAAGCACGCTTGGGGCAGCTGGAATGATCCTCTGCGCTGCTTTGTAATTAAAATATTACTGTAATCCAGTGTCAGTGGAAATCGCACTCTTACATAAACGGAAAATGAATACCGTCTGTCAAAGAGAAATGTCAGTGTTTGTTATAGGTGACAAACATAGGTAAGAGAAATATCCAATGTCTAATTAGCAGCGTAGTAACATTTATATTATGCAATACGGCTTGTGCATGCAGAGAGCGTGTAAGGTGCTATTTCTAAAGACCCAGGGCATGATCCTGACTGGAGGGTGGTTTAAATTATACAGTATGGACTGGAATGCAAACTTTATCAGGGGAAGGGAAGGTTAGGGTTAGGCTGTGGGGAATGGAAGGTTGGAGGCTAGGCTGCAGGGAATGGGGAGGTTGGGGGCTTAGGCTGCGTGGAATGGGGAGGTTGGGGGCTTAGGCTGTGTGGAATGGGGAGGTTGGGGGCTTAGGCTGTGTGGAATGGGCGGTTGGGGGTTTAGGCTGCGTGAAATGGAAGGTTGGGGGCTAGGTTGCGTGGAATGGTCGGTTGGGGGCTAGGCTGAGTGGAATGGAAGGTTGGGGGCTAGGTTGCGTTGAATGGTCAGTTGGGGGCTAGGCTGCAAGGAATGGGGAGGTTGGGGGTCTAGGCTGCGTGGAATGGACGGTTGGGGTTCTAGGCTGCGTGGAATGGAAGGTTGGGGGTCTAGGCTGCGTGGAATGGAAGGTTGGGGGGTTAGGCTGCAGGGAATGGGGAGGTTGGGGGCCTAGGCTGCGTGGAATGGAAGGTTGGAGGCTTAGGTTGCGTGAAATGGTCGGTTGGAGGCTTAGGCTGCGTGGAATGGTCAGTTGGGGTCTAGGCTGCTGCGAATGCAATGTTTTCGTACAATCATTTTGTTTAACCTCAGCTGGGAACACACTAGAACAGATTTCCGCCCAGCTTGATGAATTTTCTGATTTTACTTTTACTTTCATCAGTTGTCTGTGATTGTGTCTTCCCGCACTCTCATCCATTATTGCGCCTCTTCACTGTTACAACATTTTAGGAATGGCTACACATGTTACACAATATTAATACACCAGGGGCTAGGTTTACCAAACTGTGGGATTGGAAAGTGGAGCTGTTGCCCATATAGGCCCATGGCTGAGATGGGTCAGGAATTCTAAATGCTCAGATAATTGGACCTACACATTTCTATTTTGGCAGCCGTCATTGCTACACACTACCCGATAATTGGTTGATAGCCAAATCTATTGGGGGCGCCATGCAATCACTATAGTCTGATTGATAAATTACCTGATTACTAATCATCAGAGGCATAGCCAGTCTCCAGTTAGTGCATTGGAATCCCCCTAGCTGCGTGAATGGCCGAGAGCTTTGTGAAAAATGTCTACGGGGAATAACTTAATTCCCGTCTGATGGGCTTTTAGGATTGGCAATACTCTTAGTAATAGCAACGTACCCTTCTGAATAATTTAACCGAACATTTGAAGAATAAGTGAGGCAACGTGAGCTTATTAAAGTTCTCTAGGATAGAATGTATTTGATATTCTTTGGCTTGGAAGATCGTTTAACTCGTTACTCTGTTCTCAGGTCTGTGGGTCACGATGAAGCTTTTGCCTGGTGATATTCATCAGATTCGAAAGGAGTTTCCGCATCTCGTGGATAGATCGACAGCCGTTGCACGGAAAATGGGATTCCCGGAGATTATAATGCCAGGTGCGTCTCTTTATAAGCGAAGGGGTTTGTAAACTCATTATTGTTATTGTGCGTTTAGAAACCTACAGGGGGGAAGGGGGAGGTTTCATATTAGCATTCCCACAACATATTTGGGGATGGGCATGCTATTTGCGGATAGACATGCTCAGTAACCCGGCAAGTCGGGAGTAAGTTTTACGCATTGACTTTGTGTGGATCAGCACGTTGATTTTAAGGTAGGCCTCATAACACTTATATGTCCTGTACAAGGTAGGGAAGGGAGAGGGGTGTGAGCTCCAGGTTTGAGCTTATGTTCCTAAATTTGTGAGGATGGGTTTGGATGACGTTTTATGGTTTTTATTATTACAATCAGATCATTTATTCAGTAATTATCTGCGCGGTGTGCGTCATTTACCAAAGATAAAAAATGGATTTCCCTTTGGATGCATACACCCTTGTCCCTTCATCTCATGCTGGGTTTCTCCACTATCTGTCCACTCTGTCTCCAGATCCTCGTCTTAACACCTAGACCAGGTTGGTGGCTTTCATTGCTCCGTGCACAGCTCTAGCACTGCCATTGTTCTTGATTGATATAAACCAGATGTGACGTCCACAGTGCTCTGTAATTACTGATGGGTCCCTGGGCCAAATGAAAAAAGGAATCCAATATAAATAGTTCTTGTGACTTCTTTCAGCGGTTTAATGACTTTATTTGTGTTATGACTCCTGTTAGTAAATGCATGAGCGGAGCAGAAGTAAATAACTTCAGGATTTTCCTTTGTTCATTCACCTGTTAAGTTACCGAGAGACTCGCAGCTACACAATTTATTGTTAACCTGACAGTGCAGTCTGTTAAAATACGGCAGCCATTCAACTTGTTGATTTCTATGATCATGTCAATAGTAATTAGCTTCATATAAACAAATCATTGACTCATTTTCAAGTATATATGGCTGGTGAATGGGGCTGGGGCTGACTCCAGTGTGGACCTGAGCAAAACCATTCTGCAATGTGAGGGGTGCACATGAATTTTCATTTTATTGCATGAAGAGAAAACACTTAGATCTGTGCAAATACAAACGACCTTTATGTTAAATCTGTAGATTAGAGTTGAGCTAGGAAAGTTCACCTCTCAACTGAAATTCTGTTTTCAGAGTTTAATCTTGCCTCCCCTGCAGTTCAATGTTTGGTTTTGTCCAGGTCTACACCTGTTATGCGCTTACTCCCAAACTCTGGATCAGTCCCTCTGTGCCTTGTGCTAACATAAATATTACAGACAGAACTCAGAGGGAAGTTCCTAAACCTCTCTTCTCCCAGTATTTTGCGATTGACACCCATGTTTTTGCCTAACTGGAGTAACTGGAGCATATTTTGTCCAGATGATCAATCTTGTACACTCACTGTCCTCTCTCTTATGTTTTACCTGATGCCTGTTTCCACATGTAATAGGACAGTGTGTAATCTTCATAAACTTTTCCCTTTGTCGCCTGGGGTTACCTTCATTTAGCGTATGTACAACTTTTTAAAAACTAAATGACTGCATAACCTTTTTGACATATGACAGTGTCGCGGAGTATGACCCCCAGCTTGACAAATGATCAGTGATACGCCATATGCGAATCATTTTTCCTTAGCCTAGAACCAGAGAATGCAGCGTCTTCCTGGCCTGGTTTTCTCATCGGTAGCTTCATATGCTGTGAGAGCTCAATGATGTTCTATTATTAATTATGCATAAGCATTACCACAGCAATAGAGCATCCTGACTGTTACATTAAACTGAAGCAAGGTTTGGAGGGAGTTATGTCTCCAGGCTTTCTTTCTTTTTTTATTCTATCCTTGTTCTTAAAAGGAAAATTAAAACTACAATCGAAGTGGCTCCTTGATATGAGTTCCTGAGAATATGGCCGTCAGATGTGAAATACAATGTGCCCTTATTTTAAAGCATGCTGGCATGTAGACGTTCCGGAAATAGCGACAATGGTCCTTCACCTTCAGATGACTTTATTGTAGAGCTCAGCATACTATGCTTTCATGTAGGAGTCGTACCGAATGTTAAGGCAGATGTGCAGGCAATAGTCAATTTGCATATGTACAAATGAATGCGTGAACAAAAAAGCAAATCTAAAACATTGACAACTTGATTAGCCCAGTTTGCAGACTGAAGATACGACGCGGGGCTATTGTGAGTTCACTATGACTTCTGAGCGCTTTGTGTTTGAATGCGCCCAGTTCCATACGACGGAGCTCTCCCCTCTCACGCATGGAAATTACAACCTTGAGTCCTACCCGTGCATGTGGAAGAATCTTATATGTTCCATACGACAATTTAATGTCTCCACCCCCCTCAGCAAACTCCTTTCACCCCCCTCGGCATGTACCAAGTGAGTTTATTCCCCACGTGTTGAAAATCTGCTCGGCCAACGCGTAAATCTCCGTTCTGGGCTCGAACAGTGCGATATGATTTATGTAATTCCACTGTCGCTATTAAGCCTGGTTTTGGTGCTTTATTCCAGATTCCAGGTGACAGATTTGATGAGCCTTTTATATTTGTATTCTCTTTATGTGCATTTTGCAGCTATCTATGCTATTGACTTGGCTGAACGACCATGCAGAATGACCATACAAAAGGTGCTAGTGGAGTTGGGAATCCCGCTATTTGTCAATTTAAAAAAAATATATTATTAAGAATATTAATTATTACACACAGAGACAATTACACATACACTAGGGACAATTTAGTCAGTTGCTAATTAGCCTACCGGTTGAGGTGTGGGAGGACACTGGAGCACCCGGAGGAAACCCACACAGACACGGAAGAACATACAAACTCCACACAGCTAAGCTTGTCTGTGAATCAACCTTAGCACTGTGTGACATTAGTGCTACCCCCTGAGCCACGTGTGAAATATGTTTTATAGTAATCTCTGCACACATTAATGTTCTGTCGCTAACTTTTTTTTTTTTCCATCATTTTATTTTGTAGGGGATGTTCGCAACGATATCTATGTCACTCTTCTCCAGGGTGACTATGACCGAGGTAACAAAACCACAGCCAAAAACGTGGAAGTCACAGTGTCTGTGTTTGACGAGGATGGGAAACGGCTGGAGGTAATTTTGTATTGTTTTGGGTTTTCTTTTTTTACTGACCTATTTTGCATTCCATTGGTTATTACGCCAGTTTTGTGAACCCAATTACAGATAACCTGAGAGAATCCTAAGGAGCTCTCAAATGTCAGATGTGTTTTTCATTATGGATGTCTGCACATCATTAAAATAAATGATAGGCTTCACTTAGCAGAACCGTGCAATGGTTAATGAAAAAAAAAAAATATCCTGTAGCTCTTTGAGAGCATTGATTGTAAAGAAAAATCGCAGATGAGTGTCTTTCTTAAAAGCCGCAACTTCTAAACACAACAATCAATAGTTATAATTAATAGGAAAAAAAAACATTACCTACTCAACTACAATCAGGGGGTAATAGTAAAGCTGGCCATACACTATAAGATAAATTGTTCCAATCAAAAGATTTTTCAAGAGTGGGCAAAACCATGTTGAATTGCAGGGGAGGCAAATTGAATTAGTTCCAATCAGTATTAGAGTTGAGAGAAGATGTTTCCAGCACAAGTCTAATAACAGTGTAACAGTAACACTGGTCAGTATCTGTGTGCAACATGCAACAATAAAG